>WNWK01003968.1:0-151474 GCA_009830355.1 Cherax destructor | reverse complement strand
CAATTTGTTTGAGTTTTATTTTTACTGAGGGTTGTTTGAGAAATGTATATGGTGGAGTTTTTTATTTTTGAATATTATATAAACATGGGCGTTGTAGTTTTTGATTTTGACGTCACTGGGTGTTTTTGTATTATGGGGTGAGATATATGTGCCCATGTTTTCTTGTTTTTAGCAATCTATGTTATCATGTTTTATGTATTTTTGCGTTTTAAATAAAATATAAAAAAATTGTCGTTCCCATGGCGACCCACAACAACAAACACCAAGGTACGTACTTATTGCAGGCGAACAACGAAAACAGGAAAAAAGGAAACATGCCCAACGTTTCGCACGTGCCGCTATCAACCATGCCACATTATACTGGTGCTAGATACTGATGTTTGGTTAGACGGTAATTAGTTTTTGCCGGGTTTAGGAAGATTAATTTTGTATAGATAATTTTGTCCCATTGAATTGTGTGTGTGTGTGTGTGTGTGTGTGTGTGTGTGTGTGTGTGTGTGTGTGTGTGTGTGTGTGTGTGTACCACCTAATTGTGGTTGGGGGTCGAGACTCAGCTCCTGGCCCCGCCTCTTCGTGTCTGCTACTGGGTCTCTGCTCTCCCTGCCCTGAGCTTTATAAATACCTTGTCTTAAAACTATGTTGGTTCCTGCCTCCACTATACCTTCTCCAGTATTCCACTTGGCTGAAGAAATGTTTCCTGACATCCCTTTGACTCATCTGAGTCTTCAGCTTCTCCAGTTGTGTCCCCTTGTTTCTGTGTTTCCCCCCTTGAAACAACCTGTCACTATCTACCTTGTCAATTCCGCAGTATTTTGTATGTCGTTATCATGTCTCCTCGGGACCCTTTTTTTCCTCCAGTGTTGTTAGTCCTATTTCCCTCAACCTTTCTTCATAAGACAGACCCCTGAGTTGTGGAACTAACCTTGTCCAAAAACCTTTGAACTTTCCCCTAGTTTCCAATTGCTTGACCGGGTGTGGGTTCCAGACTGGTGCTGCATATTCTAGTACCTGTTTGGGTATACAGTGTCTTGAACGATTCCTTGTTAATAACGGAACGCTAATCTAAGGTTTGCCAGGCCCAATATGCTGCCCAGTTATCTGGTTGATTTTGCCTCCGGAGACGTGCTGGGGGTTATACTCACTCAATCTTTCTCCTTTCCGAGGTTTTAGCCTTTGCCCCTTTTCGCTCTGTCAGCGGTCTTCCCTTTTCCCTTCTCCGATCCTCGACTTTGCTTTTTGGGGGATTGAATTAGAAGCCAACTGTAGACCAGATGTCAAGCTTGTCCAGGTCTGTTTGCAGCCCTGCCTGGTCCTCTTCCGATGTGATTCCCTTTTTATTTTACATCATCCGGAATAGAGACACTTCTGAGTCTATCCGTCCGTCGGGCATTTACATATGGAATAACACTGGTCCTAGGACCCCGCGGTACACCGCTCGTCACAGGCGCCCACTGTGATACCCACCACCACCATGACCCGTTGTTCCTCCCTTTGAGGTATCCCTGATCCATTCCAGTGCCCTTCCTGTTTACCTGCTTGTTCTTCCAACTTTTTACTAATCTCATTTAGGAACTGTGTCGAAGGCCTTTGCACCAGGAAAATGCAATCACCCCACCCTTCTCTCCCTGCCTTACCTCTGTTACTTTATCATAGAACTCTAGGGGGGTTTGTTGGATTTCTTCCCGGAATCCATGCTGCCGGTGTTTATTATCCTGCCGCTCAAGGTGTTCCACCATTCTTTTCCTGATGATTTTCTCCAGGACTTCCACTATACATGTAAGTGACACCGGTCTATAGTTTAGTGCCTCTTTTCTGTCTCCTTTTTTAAAATGGGGACTACTTGGCCTTCTTCCATACCTCGGTAACCCGGTTTTGGATGTGTTGAATATTGTGGTAAGTGGCACACTCAGTACCTCAGCTCCTTCCCGAAGAACCCACGGGAGATATTGTCCGGACCCATCGCCTTTGAGGTATCGAGGTCACTGAGTAACTGCTTCACTTCCTCCTCAGTTGTGTGTATGCCCTCTAGCACTTGGTACATCCCTTGTTGGTGACGAACCATGTCCTGTCTACCCAGCTGCCTTCCTTTCTCCATTGTGAATACTTCCTTAAACCTCAAGTTGAGCTCTTCACATACCTCTTGATCATTACTTGTGAGTTCCCATCTTCTCTCCTAGCCTTATCACCTGGTCCTTGACTGTTGTCTTCCTTCTGATGTGACTGAACATCAGTTTCGGGTCGGACTTAACTTTCGATGCTATGTCGTTTTCGTACTGTTTCTGGGCCTCCTCCGTACTTGTGCATACTCGTTTCTAGCTCTTCTACTAATCTCTTTGTTTACTTGGGTTCTTTGCCTTCTGTACCGTTTCCATTCTCTGATACTCTGATTCTTTGCCTCCCTGCACCTTTGGGTAAACCAGGGCTCTTTCTGGCCTTCCCATTTAAACATTTGCCTCTGGGTATAAACCGTTCCTCTGCCTCCTTGCACTTTGCCCCTACGTATTCCATCATTTCATTTATTGTCAGTCCTTCCATTTCCCTTTCCCACTGGATGTCCTGCAGGAAATTCCTCAAGGCCTTGTAGTTTCCTCTTTTAAAGTCTGGTTTGTCTCTAACGGTACTGTTTCCCCTCTCCACCTGTAGCTCTACAATGTACTCAAGCTAAGCACCATATGGTCACTGGCTCCCAGGGGCTCTCGTGCGTTATGTCTTCAATATCTGAGCTGTTCAGGGTGAATACAAGGTCCAGTCTTGCTGGTTCATCTTCTCCTCTCTCTGGTCGTGTCCCTGACATGTTGGTGCATCAGGTTTTCCATTACCACGTCCATCATCTTGGCTCGCCAAGTTTCTGACCCACGTGGTTCATGGTTCTCCCAGTCGATCTCCCTGTGGTTGAAATCTCCCATGACCAGTAGCTTCGCTCTGCTCATGTGTCTTTTCTTGCCACCTCCGCCAGGGTGTCCACCATTGCTCTGTTGTTCTCATCGTATTCTTCTCCTGGCCTCCTGCAGTTCTGTGGTGGGTTATACATCACTGCAATGATTATCTTATGCTTCCAGACTGGATGGTACCTACTATGAAATCCGTTCTCTACCCCCTCCACTCCTACCATTTCCTCGAATCTCCAGCGGTGCCTTACAAGCAGTGCGACCCTCCACCCCTGCTCCTCCTATCTTTCCTCAGGATCTGATATCCCTGTGGGAAGATTGCATCTGTTACTGTCTCATTTAGTTTAGTTTCTGTGACCGCTATGATGTCTGGGGATGCCTCATCTATTCTCTCATTCCACTCTTCATACTTATTCGTAATTCCATCCGCATTTGTGTACCAAACCTTCAACCTTTTTTCCAATACTGTGGCCCTGGGGAGATCTTGGTGGGATGGGGGTGTGGGCAGGGTGCCCGCTGGGGGTTGGAGCATGGGTGGGGGTGATTGTATGGTTGGGGTATGGGCAGGTGGAGTGCAGCTTGAGGTGGGGGTGGGGGTAACTGTGACGGTGGGTTTTCATTTGCTAGGGTGGGGACAGGGGGCCTGATAAGTGGGTGTGGTGCTAGAGTGTATGGGTGTCGTGGGTTGTTTGTGATATGAGGCCCGCTGAGGGTATTTCCAGTGTGTGTGTTTGTCCTTGGGCTTGGTGTCCTCCGTATCTCGCTGTCTCCCCTCCCCCCTCTCTTCTCCTTCTTATCCTCTCCCTCCGGGCCTCCCTTTCTTCCTGTGTTCTGTCTCGATCTAGATATACATTCGGTACCCTGGTTCGTCCTCAGCCGAGCTTTCTCTTGCAGGATCATGGTGCGTGCTGATTCTGCCTTGAATATTACCTTGAGGGGTCGATTTCTTCCCTTTGTGTACCACCCGATTCTCCGAAAATTTGTCACTTGGGATGAGTCTCCCCCTATTGCTAGCATGATACCATTGATCTGTTCTGTCTCCTCCTGTTTCCTTCTGTCGTGGGTGTCTCCTTCGACTTCCTTCAGGCCATAGATGAAAATCGACTTCTCCCTTTCCTCCTCCCACTGTGTCTCCCATTGCCTTGTCAAAGGTGCATTATCCTCTCCCGGTGCTGTCATGAATGTATTCCCGTGTTCCTTTGTGTGTCCGGTCTGCTCTTACGTCCCTGTCCACTGCAGTGTGTTGTTGGGGTCTCCATGTTTAGCGTGTCTGCTGTTTTGTCTACCCTCTCATATGTTGTTTCTGTGCTCCCATTCGTTGTTCCTGTGGTGCTCTTCGTGACCCTGGCTGCTTCTTCTATATCCCTCTCGTGTGTTGTTATCCTGCTCGTCTTGCTTCGGGCCCCATGTGTGCCTCAGTGCTGTCGACCTGAGTTCTCCTCCTTTCTCCTCATTCCTTTGGCTGTGCCTGGTGCACAGGCCCCAAGCGTTGTTTCCTGCCAGGTACTGTTGTCTCTATTCTGTGTCAGTCCTGCAGCTTCTCTTCTAGGGTCTGGATCCTGGCTTTCTTTTTGGCTTGCATTACCCATTTTCTACTCTCCTCAGCTATCCTCTTCTCCATTCCCTCGCTGATCACCATAGCTTCCTCTCCCATTCCTTTTCCCTTTCATCGAGCTCCTCGGTGATCACCAATATCTTCCTCTCCCATTCCTTCTCCCTTCTAGAAAATTCCTCCTCCCACTGTTGCCTTCCCTGATCGGCCATCTTCTTCCTTGTAGACACCCCCTCTGAGCCACCCATCTTCCCACTGAGTCCCTTGTGGTTGTATTGAGGTGTCAAGAGAAAGGAGTAAGAGGGGTAAGGAAGGGGTTGAGGGAGAAACGGAGAAAGGATAGGGATGGGGGTGGGGGAGAGAGCTAGCTTAGAGGAAATGTAGAAGAGGGTGGATAGAGGGAGAGAGAAAGAGAGCAAGAGGGAGAGGGAGAGAGAGGGAGGTAGAGAGGTAGGAAGAGAGATAGGTGGAGGGAGAGAGAGGGAGGTAGAGAGATGGAGGAAGATAGAGATAGAGGGAGAGGGAGGAAGAGGGGGTTGGGAGAAAGAGAGGGAGGGAGAGGGGGAGTGAGAGAGAGGTAGGGAGAGGGAGAGGGAGGGATATGGAGGGGGAGATGGGGGAAGAGGGAGGTATAGAGAGGGGGTTGTGTGTGAGGGAGAAGGGAGGGAGATAGGGGGAGAGGGGGTATAGAGAGGGAGAGGGGGGTGCCTTTGAGGGAGAAGGGAGGGAGAGAGTGGGGGGATATAGGTTTTCAGAAAGTTTGGACTACTCTCCTAAATATTAAGCTAGAATATTGCTAGTACTAGAGAGGACAGCTAGAATATTGCTAAAACTAGAGAGGTAGGGAGAGGGAGAGGGGTAGGGAGGGGTAGGGAGAGGTAGGGAGAGGTAGGGAGAGGGAGGGGGAGGGATCGGGAGGGGGAGAGGTATAGAGGTATAGATGTATAGAGAGTGGTAGAGGGAGGTTTAGAGGGGGGGAGGTATAGAGAGGGGGAGGGTGTGTGTGTGAGAGGGAGAAGGGGAGGTATAGAGAGGGAGGGAGAGAGCGGGGGGGGAGAGCGGGGGGGGGAGAGAGCAGGGGGGGAGATAGGTTTCAGAAGTTTGGACTACTCTCCTAATAATAATCTAGGATTTTGCTAGTACTAGTTGGCTACTCTCCTAATATTATTCTAGGATTTTGCTAGTACTAGTCCTATAACTGGATAGTGATACCAAAGGGTATAGAGGGTATAGAGAGAGTGTGTGTGTGTGTGTGAGCGTATGTGTGTATGTGTGTGTGTGTGTGTGTGTGTGTGTGTGTGTGTGTGTGTGTGTGAGTATGTGTGTGTCCTCAAATGTGGTGGTAGTCGCTACTTGGTCCACTCCCTGCTCTAAAAGCGTTATCGTATCTCTTAAAGCTATGTATGGATCCCATCTCCACTACTTCAATCTCCAGACTGTTCCACTCCTGACAACTCTAAGGCTGAAGAAATATTTCCTAACATCTCTATAACTCATCTGAGTTTTCATCTTCCAGTTGTGTCCCCTTGATACTGTGTTCCATCTCTGGAGCATTCGGGTCCTGTTCATCTTGTCAATTCCTCTCAGCATTTTATACGTCGCTATCATGCTTCCCCCTCCCTATCCTTCTTGTCCTCCTGTATCGCCAGGATGAGTTTTATTAATCACTCCTCATACTACATGACCATTAACTCGGGGACTTGTCTTCCTGCGAACTTTTGCAGCAATGTCTTGACGTGTTTGACAAAGTGTGGGTTCCCTAATGGTGCTGCATACTTCAATATGGGCCTGAAGTAAACGGTGTAGTGTCGTGAATGACTCCTTACTAACATGTCGAAATGCTATTCTTAGGTCTGCCAGGCGACCATTTGTTGCAGCGGTTATTTAGTTGATGTTTACCTCAGTGAGGTGTGAAAGAAGAACGTGTTCCTATACATCCAGCTTGGCGAGACACTAAGTACAGAAAAAAATCGAACAAATTACCCTAAAACATGGTGAATATCTTGTGTCTTGCAGTCAAAGGCGTAGTTACATCCTATGATGTCTATATCACTTATTTTATTTCCTCTTCTTATCACACATTCCAGTTTTATCACAGACCCAATCCCATCAATATTTCCTTATTCACACTTCTTTCCTTAGTATTCTGGTCATAACCTCGACCTTATGATTATAAATGTATTTACAGCTCACCTCTGTCAATACCAGCTGCCGGAGGCTGATGTCTCTCTATTTTGTTTGATCTTTCTTTTCCAAATCAACACAATAATGACTTTATCACTGAACTACGGCCATCATTGTCCAGATATTTGAATTTTTCCTGATGGTTGGTCACAATCTTATGTGTGTGTTTGTGTAGTTACCTATTAGCAATTTTTAGTTTACCGCTATAGTATCAGAGTTGTGCTCGTGGAGTCTCATCTTCAAAACTTTGTCTATTAAATAAATGTTTTTAAATTTTAGTGGTTGCAGCACTTACTAATTCCTCCTGTAATGCATTTCACCGGTCAACCACTATAATTCACAGGAAAAATTTTGTACTATATTTCCCCTTAAATTTTTCCTCACTCTTCAACGGTGTCCTCTTGTTATTCCTGTTGCAGGTACTAAGAAATATTATTTATCTACACTTTCACGTCTTCGTCTCCTCCTCTCAGCCAACTCAGGCATCTTAATGTTTTAAACCTTTCATCATAATTAATAATGATCAACTTTGGCAGCTATTTTCTTGATCTTCTTTGAATTTTTTTTAACTTATCTACGTGTTTTTTCATGCGTGGGTACCACACGTGGGTACCACACGTGGGTACCACACGTGGGTACCACACAACCGCTGCGTATTCCAAATTTGGTCTAATATAAGTTATAAACAACTTTCCTAACATTTCAACATCCAAACATTTGAAAACTCTTTTATAGTTTGCCAGTGTAGCATATGGTGTTTCTCACAATTTATATGATCTTCCGGTGAATATGTTTTGTTAATAAACTCATTGATCCCTTTCTCTATCCGATACTCTCAATATTTTATCACATAATCTATATTCATCATGTCGCCTAATTTAATTTTCTTCCATTTCTATTTCATTTGCATTTATCTACATTAAATTCCATCATTCAACTGTCACTCCATGTGCTTAATGTATCCAGATCCTCTTGTATAAATCTGCAGTTACTTTCTTTATCAATTTTGCAAAAGATTTTTGCATCATCTGTAAACATATTCATACAATCTTTTATTTCTTCTAATAAATCAAATATGAATTAGAAACATTATCGGAGCAAATACAGAACCTTGTGGCACCTCACTTGTGACATCACCTATACAGACATTTACCTCTTATAAATTTTCGCATTTTCATCTCAAACAAAATGTCTCTCATTGTAATAATTTACCTTTAATTTTTCCTACATTTTGCAATGTTTAAATCTTTCATGGAGAACGCAATTAAAAGTTATCTTAATGTCTATGTAAATATAATCTCCCCATCCATTTCATCCTTGAATAATTTCCATAACTCTGACATAATAAATTAACAAATTTGATATACATGAATGAGCAGACAGAAAAGCAAATTGTTTACCAGTGTTATTTTTATCTGAGTATTGAATCCACTTCACTCTAATGACTCTTTCCAATATATTTTATTTCAACACTTTTCAAAGAAACCTGCCTTTAATATAGGCAAAATGTGAGCCATCTTTCACGTTTCCAAAACCGAAATCCAAACTATTTGCAAAATTGGATAACATAAGTCTCAAGGTGTTATCCCTTCTAGTCCTATAGCATATTTCTTATTAGCATCTAGTAGTAGTTTCTATATTTCCACTTTAGTTACTTCAAAATCTTTTAATTTAGTTCTCTGTCTAGGAATATAAAAAATATTTACTTTTATGAACACACTCTGAAAAATTCCATATAAATCTTCACATATTTCCTCTTCTTCCTTTGTGAGTCTGCATTCATCATTTATTTTTTGTATATTGCCTTTAACATTTAGTTTACTTTTACAAACTTAAATATAAGGTTTGGTTTAACCTTGCTCTTGTCTACTAACTCCTCTTTAAAATTTCTTTCTTTCCCTATGCTTACACAAATAACTCGCACATAGAAGAGAGGAGCTTACGACGACGTTTCGGTCCGACTTGGACCATTTACAAAGTCACACTAACAAAAGGAGAGAAGGAGGGAGTATATATAGGCCAGCAGACATTGACGGGAACAAGAGAGGAAGTGGTGGAGGTAGTAGTAGTAGTAGTAGTAGTAGTAGTATCAGTCATATACTAAGAAAGAGAAGCACTACAAGGGAGCTAGGGGCCCACAGAGGGTAGGAACAAGAACACAGAGGGGGGGAAAAGTAATAAAGGACAAATACCCAAAACAGAAGAAAGAAAACTCAAAGGAGAAAGAGGAAAGGAGAAGAAGAAAAAAGAATCAGGCTAAGTCACGGGTGTTCTGAAGTTTGGAGCATTTTACAATGTAATAGGAAAGGAAGGCATCTACAGAGTCAAATCCAGGACTAAGATTCATACAAGGAAAGTTGTGTATAAGGGAGGATTCAACCAGACGGCTCCCTTGCAATGCTCCTCTTAGTATTTGACTGACACCACTACTACTACTACCTTCACCACTTCCTCTTTTGTTCCTGTCAATGTCTGCTGGCCAATATATACTCCCTCCTCTCCTTTTGTTAGTGTGCGGGGGGGTTATTTGTGTATTGTTCCAGTCACCGTATTTTGCCTTTCTTTTTGTAATCCCCTATCATTACATTTGTGCTTGTATTTCTAGCCTCTTTGAATCTTTGATAATTTTCTGGATTGGTTCACTTCCTCTATTGATTCCGATATTTTCATAGCTTTCCAACACCTTCCATTAAACAATTCGTTATTATTCCGACTTATATTCCTATTTGGAATAAACTGTTTCATTCAATTTTCCAATACTCTACAGAACTAGTTGTCCAGATTATTTATATCTGTCCCTTGTACTATACTGTGACATTTAATTTCTCTAAAATGCTGTTTGAAAACATTGCAATTCCCTTTCTTATAATCTAATCATCACTTTTTTTATGAATTTCTTTGTCATCTCAATATTTCACTACTTACGATATTTCCAGTTAAACAAAATCATTTTTTCCAAGTGTGTTTAAGAAAGTTATGTTGAAATTTTCGTCCGCTGTTTAAGTAAACACTTAATCTAACATTGACGGGTTGTTGCTGCCTCTCATTCTTGTTGCTTCATTTAAATGCTGATGTATAAAAATGCTGTCACTATATTGAGGAAAATTATTGACCATTTATTTTCATTTCCAGGTTCATAGGCTGCCCACTTTATTTCATTATAGTTAAAATCTCCAAATACAATAACAGTTTCCTTATCGTGATCATTTTTCATCAATAATTTCCTAAGGATATTATTCAGTCCCACACACACACATACATCCTCACGAACTCTTCTCTTTCCAAGTATTTTTAATGGCGAGGTATATACATTTACTACTAAGTTTCTCATTTAAAATACGATTTTCCACTTTGGTTGCAGTTAGGCGAAGTATATCAGATTTCCTTCAATTTATAATATCCATAAATTCTAATATTTATTGAGACTTCTCCGTCTGTATTAGTGCTTCCCTTTTTCCCATTTGTTTCAGCGTGATTTTCATCTATTTTGTAGTCGTATCTTTGAAGAACTATTTGATGGGCTTGAATGGCCCTGTTATTTTGCACTTCTTATATTCAACCTCTTAGCAGTATTTATGAAATTCTTTAATTTTCACCTTATCCTCCTTTGAAAGATCTTGTCTAGTTGTATAGCTAATTCCTTGATGTCTTTAACTTTTTTAAATTTCTACCATATGTTTAACCTGGGCAAATCTTATTTTGTTAAGTAAAAGGACACAAATGCAACTAATGTGACAACGTTTCGCTCTCCAGGAGCTTTGTCAAGCCGGGGAGCGAAACGTTGCCACAATAAAATGTCACATTAGTTGCATTTGTGTCCTTTTACTTAACATATTGTCGGTAATTCTACCAATATTAATACAAATCTTATTTTCAGTGGCCTATGCTTGTCTTTCTCATATTTTGAAATATGCCTCTGTGAAATAATATGCTCTTGAAAGCAAGAATCTACACTGCATTTTCCAACTTAGTTATGTGTTGTTCTTTAAATTTGATTCTTTCTATTCGTAATTTTATTTCCTTCTCAATATAACCAAACACGATAACCGTTTAATATCTATCAACATCGTCCCTCAATATCTTGAGTTATTTGTAATCTAACAGTAAATTCAGTAGCTAATATAATCTGTTGTTTAATCTCTATCTTAGAGATTCTTTCAGACCTTCAGTTTCCTTCTCTAACGTTTTCTTGACACAGAAATCCTGAGCGAGCTTCACTCGTTGTTCTAATTCTGTACTATGCTCAGTTATTCCTGCATAACTATCTCCTAATTTAGTTTTGTAGTCTACCAAGCCTTTAATTTCTTTCTCAACATTATCTTTATTTATAGAAAATTTCTGATCTGTCACCTCTCTCTTCTCCATTACCTCAGTTTGCTCACTTAATGTCTTCTGCATTGTAAAGTTGAATTTTCCTCCTTTATTTTGTTATATTAATCCTTCTTGCATTGCCTGAATTTATTCAATTTTAGTCATTCTGTCTAACTATAAACTGGTTTCTTTGTCTACAGGTATACAAGCATAGCAGTGTTGTAAATAAATGGTATACAATACCGACAAGGTAAAGAATTAGACACAAGTACAACATCTGGGTATTTTTATTGGTAGACGTTTTGCCAGCAAGTGGCTTTATCAATACAATACAAGGCCATGATGTGAAGAATTATATGCAAAAGATGAGGTAATCAGTCCCTCAGTCTTGGAGTTTTTGAAAAGCACTGACGGACAGTAATGGAGCTTGGCGCTTATATACTTTGTCTGCTGCACCTCCCACACCTGTCGCCAGTATATAAGCGCCACTCTCCATGACTGTGCTTCAGTTCCTTCAAGACTACGGTGCTGTTCACAAACTCCAAGGCTGAGGGAATGATTACCTCATCTTTTGTATATAAATCTTCACATCACGTGAATACCACTTATGTACAACTTGTCAGACACTGCAACATCAAGCATAGCAATGCTTAGACCGCGTTCCTTCACCCATATTGTTTGTAAACAAAAGGGCCTCTATACTGTTGTGCTACCCAATTTCTCTTTAATATATTAAATATGTCATTTTTACCCCAAAAGATTATCCATATTGGAAATTTTATTTAATTTTTAAGTGTGTGTGTGTGTGTGAGAGAGAGAGAGAGAGAGAGAGAGAGAGAGAGAGAGAGAGAGAGAGAGAGAGAGAGGAGGGAGAGAGAGAGAGAGTGGGGAGACAGACAAACTGGGTGATGGTAGAAGCGCTGCGACTAGACCTGCTCGAGTGTGAAAAACGACTTTTATAGAGTGTTCCTGAGAGCTGTGGTTTGATTGAATGTTAAGGCAGGAAGTCAATTCTTTAAGTGTCAGGCTGACAGGCTCAAGAGGTACTAAAGCTGTAGCTCTAGTACTTCAAGAGGCCTAGGGGCCGCAGATCACAACCATCAAGATTTCATGGGACCAGGAACTCCACATAGTCAAACACAGTAAAAAGATGAGACAAAATGCTTTCCGAAACTAGGTGGGATTTAGGAGTTGATTTTAATACTTGGTACTACTACAAGAATATTAATTACATCCTTGATACCATTATATGAAACTTTCACTGATCAAGAAATGAACTTACGGTTGCCGAAGCCAACAACCGTATTGGTGACTCGTCGTAGGTTTGCTAATCATGAACAAAATTCGCGAGATTTTAGTTTTTACCAAGGAAGAAAGTGGCAATTTGGGTAATTAAACATAAGCCTAATAATGAACCGAAGTTTCACAAGATTGAGATATTTCTTGGAATCGGTATATCGATAAATGCTGAGTTGGCTAATTTAAATAACGGGTGCGATTTTCGTAAAGGTGAGGTCATTTATTGGTGGGTGTCGATTTTAGGTTTTGGCTGTAAGTTTTTATAGCTAATGATGCGTAGGGTAAGAGTTTTTAGTTTTATAATTGTAGCGATTTGCGTAGTATATATAGTGTCGTCTAGTTAGCTTCACTGCCATAACACCATAAACAATAAATTATTATTCATGAAACTTGAAGGTAATAAAATGGTTACATGTGAATCAATATTAATTTTTTTAATTTGTTGACGGTGAGAGATATAAACAAAAACACACAGTTACTTTTTGCTGATGATACTGTGCTTATGGGAGATTCTAAAGAAAAGTTGCAAAGGTTAGTGGACGAGTTTGGTAGAGTGTGTAAAGGTATAAAGTTAAAAGTGAACATAGATAAGAGTAAGGTGATGAGGGTATCAAACGATTTAAATAAAGAAAAATTGGATATCACATTGGAGAGAGGGATTATGGAAGAAGTAAATGTTTTCAGATATTTGGGAGTTGACGTGTCAGCGGATGGGTTTATGAAGGATGAGGTTAACCATAGAATTGATGAAGGAAAAAAGGTGAGTGGTGCGTTGAGGTATCTGTGGAGACAAAAAACATTATCCATGGGGGCAATGAAGGGAATGTACGAAAGTAGTCGTACCAACATTCTTATATGGGTGTGAAGCATGGGTTGCAAATGCTGCAGCGAGGAGGAGGCTGGAGGCAGTGGAGATGTCCTGTCTAAGGTCAATGTGTGGTGTAAATATTATGTAGAAAAATCGGAATGTGGAAATTAGGAGAAGGTGTGGAGTTACTAAAAGTATTTGTTAGAGGGCTGAAGAGGGGTTGTTGAGGTGGTTTGGTCATATAGAGAGAATGGATCAAAGTAGAATGACTTGAAGAGCGTATAAATCTGTAGGGAAAGGAAGGCGGGGTAGGGGTCGTCCTAGAAAAGGTTGGAGGGAAGGGGTAAAGGAGGTATTGTGGGCGAGGGGCTTGGACTTCCAGCAACCATGTGTGAGCGTGTTAGATAGGAGTGAATGGAGACGAATGGTTTTTGGGACATGACGATCTGTTGGAGTGTGAGCAGGGTAACATTTTGTGAAGGGATTCAGGGAAACCAGTTAATTGATTTAGTTGGACTTGAGTCCTGGAAATGGGAAGTACAATGCCTCCACTTTAAAGGAGGGGTCTGGGATAGTGACAGCTGGGAGGGACAATTCTCAGCTGTCGTATCTGAGCTCCTCTGCAAAGACAGTGATTATGTATGTGTGTGGTGAAAGTGTTGAATGATGATGAAAGTATTTTCTTTTTGGGGATTTTCTTTCTTTTTGGGTCACCCTGCCTCGGTGGGAGACGGCCGACTTGTTGAAAAAAAAAAAAATAATATATCCTAATAAGCTTAAGAAAGTTGTGTATAAAAAAATATGGTGTAGACTTAATGCAATAAAATACATTCTAAATTTTCAGTTTTAGTTACAATTAAACAAAGAACGTGATTAAATATGAAATTTATTTGATGAAACGAGAATCAATAATATATAACAATTTATGTAGGCTTTCTTATCCGAAGGAAATTATTCCTAAATTAAATAGTTATTACTAAGTGTTTGGTGTCAAAGCTGAAATAGTTTTAAACGATTACATTGAAGCGTTAGCGAAATATTGGCTAAAAAAAAAGTATATACAAAAATGAAAAGTAATATTTTTATTAGCTTTCACAGACTAGACAGAAAGCCGCTAGGAAACAGTGCATTTTACAAGATTTTATTGCATTATGCAATATATCATATTGCATTATGTGGCACCATGTAGCAATATGTAGCATTGAGATAAATGTTACAAGTCATAACAAAAATAACAAGTCATTATAAAATACATTTATAGTTTATTTTTTTTTGTTTTAATTAAAGAAAGATGGCATCTTTGTGAAAGGCATCTAGAAGGGCAAGGCGATAGGTGTTGGTAAGGAATAAAATAAGTAAACGAAAATTAATAGACAGCTGTTAGTCCAGGTAAAGGTAGGAAGGTCAGGACAGGTCTTGGCCTGGCTCTTCTTCATGCGGTGACCCAGCAAAACTGTTAGTGTTAAATAGGATCAGGAAATAGGTGTTGTGAGCATAGTGTTGATACCCCAGTACCTTTGCCTACCAGATGAGTGTGATACCATTAATTTCTTGAAATGAGTATGATACCATTAATTTCTTGAAATAATTTTGAGAATTATCATCCACAAGGCCTAATAAAATCAAAACTTTTCCTTAGATAAGATACAACAGTATTCGAAGTATGAAGTTAATATGAAGAGGCATTATCAAGTTGTCGTACGAAAATAAAAATATCAAATTTTATATCATAAAAATAAGACGCTAATATTTACACACAAACACAATTTTAATTTTTCAGTAAGTACAGTATGAGGCTTCGGGAGTTTGAAGCCGATCAGAAGTGACATTAAATAATCACAAGGAAGCCATTATCACAAATGGTTTAATAAACTGGAAAATTCTTATCTACGCAGCATGATGACAATGCAAAAGAAGCTCCAGCGTTGAAATCCGATCAGAAGATGCATTCTCAATTTACTTCACGTAAACCTTGACAAATAATGATTTTGACCTCAGTAATATTTCTATTTCTGGGGCTAGCTAAATCGCAGATTTTCGTGGGTTCTTAGATTCGATAATAATCTAACGTTGTATTTGGAGGACAGGATCAAGGACCTAAAGGGACGCATGTCTTGCCATTCAAACCTTCAATTCAGAGAGCATAACAAGCTTGACTGATCTTCATCCAGCCTGACAGGTTCAATCTCAGCTGACGAATCAATATCTTTCTCTGCCTATCTCAAAACCTGCCTGCCAGCTCCCTATTTAAAGACATTTTAATTCTGGATAGATTTTTGCTTCCACATGCGAAATCTTTTCTTACTCAAATCCCTTCCCACCCGTCCCTTACTCCTGCCCCTCCCGCACCTTGATCTTGCCCCTCCCGAACCTTGATCCTGCCCCTCCCGCCCCAACCCTTCCCTCTTAGTGAAAAAATCTCCATTCAATGGTCTTTCTTTCCCCAGTCCGCTTTAACGTCACTCTACTGTTAAAATCCCTTGAAGGGATGCTTCCACCCAGTGGTTTCAGGGCATTAGGGGCAGGGATGACAGGTCTCGGGAATATCGCATTCCGGCTTTACCAGAGGCGGGGGAGAAATTCCAACCCATTTAGGGGGATTTCCCCGCGATGTTGATATACGTTGGTGGGTGAGAGAGACTGACAGTTCTCTGAGCTTGGTCACAATGTGGTCACAGTGACCAGAGAACAGAGTGGTTACTGTGACCAGAGAACAGAGTGGTTACTGTGACCAGAGAACAGCGTGGTTACAGTGACAAAAGAACAGTGTGGTTACAGTGACCAGAGAACAGCGTTGCCACAGTGACCTGAGTAGTGTAGTGACAGTGACTTTGTCACCTGACAGGAAGTACCTCTACCTGTATTACATGACAAATATAATATCTCCACCTACGTCAGTTGACAAATTAGAGAGTATCAGACTAACTTATTTGTAATGGTAGAATATCTTTACGTAAGTCACTTAAGAGATTAAGATCTCGCAAGTATCACACCATGAGCAACGTAGAATCAACAACTTACAAAACTCTATAATTAAAAAAGTCGTTCTGGCACATTTTATCACACACACACCGGCCCCTGGCCGGGGCCAGGAGCTGTGACTCGAGCCCTGCAACCACAACTAGGTGAGTATATATATATATATATATATATATATATATATATATATATATATATATATATATATATATATATATATATATATATATATATATATATATATATATATATATCGTGATGAGCGAAAATTCACAACGCTCTAACCCACTGGACCATCCAATCCTACAAAGATCATGCACCCAGCAGAGCTGGGTGCATTATCCGAGGACATAAGATGGTGTGGGTGCCTCAGAGCTAATTTCATTCTACTCCCCGTTTGCTGTACTAGCCTCCACAAGTAGTATATATAGTATTGTAACCGCAAACGAGTGGTAGATTTTTCATCTTTTTCTTAATAGTTCTTGTTCTTCTTTATTTCCTCTATTCTCCATGGATAAGTGAAAAAGAATCTTTCCTCCGTAAGCCATGCGTGTCGTATAAGGCAACTAAAATACCAGGAGCAATGGGCTAGTAACCCCTTCTAATATAAAAAATACTAAAAAAGAGAAGAAAAACTTTATAAAACTGGAATGCTTGAATGTGAGTGGATGTAGTGCGAATGATAAGAAAGATATAACTACTAATGTTATAAATGAAAAGAAGTTGGATGTCCTGGTTCTAAGTGAAACAAAGCCAAAGGGGGTATTTGAGTTTCAGTGGAAATAAATAAATGGGATTAAGTCAGGAGTATCTGAGAGAGTTAGAGCTAAGGAAAGGATAGCAATAATGTTGAAGGATCAGTTATGGAAAGAGAAGAGGGAATATAAATGTATAAATTCAAGAATTATGTGGATTAAAATAAGGGTTGGATAAAAAAGTGGGTCATAATAAGTGTGTATGCACCTGGAGAAGAGAGGAGTGTAGAGGAGAGAGAGAGATTTTGGAAGATGTTAAGTGAGTGTATAGGAACTTTTGAATCAAGTGAGAGAGTAATTGTGGTAGGGGACCTTAATGCTAAAATAGGAGAAACATTTAGAGAGGGTGTGGTAGGTAAGTTTGGGGTGCCAGGTGTAAATGATAATGGGAGCCCTTTGATTGAACTTTGTATAGAAAGGGGTTTGGTTATAGGTAATACATATTATAAGAAAAAAGAGAATAAATATTTTTTTTTTATTAACACATCGGCCTATTTCCACCAAGGCAGGGTGGCCCGAAAAAAAAAAAAACTTTCATCATCATTTACTCCATCACTGTCTTGCCTCTACAGTTATAAAACTGCAACATTAACACCCCTCCTTCAGAGTGCCAGCACTGTACGTCCCATCTCCAGGACTCAAGTCCGGCCTGCCGGTTTCCCTGAATCCCTTCATAAATGTTTCTTTGCTTCCTCTCCAACAGCACGTCAAGTATTAAAAACCATTTGTCTCCAGTCACTCCTATCAAATATGCTCATGCATGCTTGGTGTAAGTCCAAGCCCCTCGTACACAAAAACTCCTTTACCCCCTCCCTCCAACCTTTCCTAGGCCGACCCCTACCCCACCTTCCCTCCACTACAGATTTATACACTCTCGAAGTCATTCTACTTTGTTCCATCCTCTCTACATGTCCAAATCACCTCAGCAACCCCTCCCCAGCCCTCTGGATAATAGTCTTAGTAATCCCACACCTCCTTCTAATTTCCAAACTACGAATTCGCTGTATTATATTCACACCACACATTGATCTCAGACATGACATCTCCATTGCCTCCAGCCTTCTCCTTGTCGCAACATTCACCACCCATGCTTCACACCCATATAAGAGTGTTGGTATAACTATACTCTCATACATTCCACTTACCCTTTTAACCTCATCAATTCTATGATTCACTTCATCCTTCATAGACCCATCTGCTGACACGTCCACTCCTAAATATCTGAATACATTCACCTCCTCCATACTCTCTCCCTCCAATCAGATATCTAATCTTTCATCACCTAATCTTTTTGTTATCCTCATCACCTTACTCTTTCCTTTATTCACTTTTAATTTCCTTCTTTTACATACCCAACCAAACTCATCCACCAACCTCTGCAACTTCTCTTCAGAATCTCCCAAAAGCACATTGTCATCAGCAAAATGCATCTGTGACAACTCCAACTTTGGGTTAGATTCTTTATCTTTTAACCCCACACCTTCTGCCGAGACCCGCGCATTTACTTCTCTTACAACCCCATCTATAAATATATTGAACAACCACGGTGACATCATATATCCTTGTCTAAGGCCTACTTTTACTGGGAAATTATCTCCCTCTCTCCTACGTACTCTAACCTGAGCCTCACTATCCTCGTATAAACTTTTCACTGCTTTCAGTAACCTACCTGCTATTCCATACAACTGCAACATCTGCCACATTGTCCCCCTATCCACTCTATCAAATGCCTTTTCCAAATCCATAAATGCCACAAAATCCTCTTTACCCTTATCTGAATACTATTCAGCTATATGTTTCATTGTAAACACTTGGTCTACACACCCCCTACCTTTCCTAAAACCTCCTTGTTCATCTGCTATCCTACTCTCCGTCTTGCTCTTAATTCTTTCAGTAATAACTCTACCATACACTTTACCTAGTATACTCAACAGACTTATTCCCCTTTAATTTTTGCACTCTCGTTTGTCCCCTTTGCCTTTATACAAAGGTCCATCTTCCCAATACCTCTAACTCTCCTTTTAATAACTCTCCTCTCCTATTTTTAACTGTCAAAACCATTCGTTCCCTAGGCTTCCTCAACTTATTAATCTCACTCCAAAACTTTTTCTAATTTTCAACAAAATTCGTTGATAACATCTCACCCACTCTCTCATTTGCTCTCTTTTTACATTGCTTCACCACTCTCTTAACCTCTATTTTCCTCTCCATATACTCTTCCCTTCTTGGATCACTTCTACTTTGTAAAAACCTCTCATATGCTAACTTTTTCTCCCTTTCTACTCTCTTTACAGCATCATTCCACCAATCGTTCTTCTTCCCTCCCGCACCCACTTTCCTGTAACCACAAACTTCTGCTGAACACTCTAACACTACATTCTTAAACCTACCCCATACATCTTTAACCCCTTTGCCAATACTTTCACTAGCTCATCTATCCTCCAATAGTTGATTAATTATATCTTACCCTGACTGCCTCCTCTTTCAGTTTATAAACCTTCACCTCTCAGTTACTTGCTGCTTCTATTTTCCTTGTATCCCATCTACCTTTTACTCTCACTGTAGCTACAACTAAAAAGTGATCTGATATATCTGTGGCCCCTCTATAAACATGTACATCCTGAAGTCTACTCAAAAGTCTTTAATCTAATAATACGTAGTCCAACAAACTACTGTCATTACGCCCTACATCATATCTTGTTTACTTAATTATCTTCATTTTCTTAAAATATGTTTTGCCTATAACTAAACCCCTTTCTATACAAAGTTCAATTAAAGGGCTCCCATTATCATTTACACCTGGCACCCCAAGCTTACCTACCCCACCCTCTCTAAATGCTTCTCCTACTTTAGCATTTAGGTCCCCTACCACAATAACCCTCTCACCTGGTTCGAAAGTTCCTATACATTCACTTAAATCTCCCAAAATCTCTCTCTCTCCTCTACACTTCTTTCTTCTCCAGGTGCATACACGCTTGCTATGACCCATTTTTCGCATCCGACCCTTATTTTGATCCACATAATCCTGAATTTATACATTTATATTCCCTCTTCTCCTTCCATAACTGATCTCTCAACATTATTGCTACCCCTTCCTTAGCTCTAACTCTCTCAGATACTCCTGACTTAATCCCATTTATTTCTCCCCACTGAAACTCGCCTACCCCCTTCAGCTTTGTTTCGCTTAGGTAACGAAAGATTGGATATGAGATTGGAGGGAGAGAGTATGGAGGAGGTGAATGTATTTAGATATTTAGGAGTGGATGTGTCAGCAGATGGGTCTATGAAAGATGAGGTGAATCATAAAATTTATGAGGGGAAAAAGGTGAGTGGTGCACTTAGGAGTCTGTGGAGACAAAGAACTTTGTCCATAGAAGCAAAGAGGGGAATGAATGAGAGTATAGTTACACCAACGCTCTTATATGGGTGTGGAATATGTGTGGTGAATGCTGCATCAAAGAGAAGGCTGGAGGCAGTGGAGATGTCATGTCTGACGTCAATGTGTTGTGTGAATATAATACAGAGAATTCGTAGTTTGAAAATTAGGAGGAGGTGCGGGATTACTAAAACTATTATCCAGAGGGCTGAGGAGGGGTTATTGAGGTGGTTCGGACATGTATAAAGGATGGAACGAAATAGAATGACTTCGAGAGTGTATAAATGTGTAGTGGAGGGAAGGCGGGGTAGGGGTCGGCCTAGGAAAGGTTGGAGGGAAGGGGTAAAGGTTTTGTGTGCGATGGGCTTGGACTTACAGCAAACATGCATGAGCGTGTTAGATAGGGGTGAATGGAGACAAATGGTTTCTAGGACTAGGTAACATTTATGAAGGGATTCAGGGAAACCAGCAGGCCGGACTTGAGTCCTGGAGATGGGAAGTACAGTGTCTGCACTCTGAAGGAGGGGTGTTAATGTTGCAGTTTTATAACTGTAGTGTAAGCACGCCTCTGGCAAGACAGTGATGGAGTGAATGATGGTGAAAGTTTTTCTTTTTCGGGCCACCCTGCCTTGGTGGGAAACGGCGGATGTGTTAATAAAATGAACAACAATAATAATAACATAATAATAATAATAATAATAATAATAATAATAATAATAATTATTAATGTTATCATTATTATTATAATAATTATTATTATTATTATTATTATTATTATTATTATTATTATTATTATTATTATTATTATTATTATTATTATTATTATTATTATTATTATTATTATTATTATTATTTATTTATTTAATTATTTAAATAGGTAAAATTCACAAAGAATCTAGATCTCACGAAGCTGGGAAAGGATAAAACAAAAAGAAACAGGATCACGACTTAAATGATCACGACTTAAATGTCGTGCCGATTAGGTAAAACTGGTCAATTAGCAAGAACTCATCTAAAATTAAGTTCTTTCTAAAATTTTCTCTTATACGTTTAAAGATATATTTTTTTCATTTATGTTAATGTAAGAATTTATAAATTTGTACCAAGAGAAACTTTGAAAACCTACCTAACCTTATTACAACAAGCGCAATTTAATTTAGCCTAACCCAACTAAATATATTTTAGATACGTTAACATTAATTTAATAATAAACAAACACAATGAAATATATTTTTTTCGTTATGTTCAGAATGATTTTGGCGAAATTATTGCATACACAAATTTTCACTTGTCTTATAAGGCAAGATGAGCGTTGTTATTTAAGCCAAAATCGCAAGTTTTACCTAATCGGCACGACATATATATAATATGGAAATATATTCACCGCCTTATATATATATATATATATATATATATATATATATATATATATATATATATATATATATATATATATATATATATATATAAAAGGCGGTGAATATATTTCCATATTATAGTCACCTTTTCTTATTGATAAAAAGGGGATTGTTAAAAAAGTGAAGTCACAGTGATTGTGGTGTCGCCCAAGTTTTATGCTCACTGCTTCTTTCAAGGCCGTAGACATATGGGATGTTGAGAAATAACAGAAATTGTTTATAGTTGATATAGAGACAATAAAAAATCTAAACTTCTGAGGATATCGAGAAAAGACAAATTCTGTATCAATATCCATGGATCAACACACATTAATATGCTGCCAAGAGATATAAGAAATATCGCCAGAAGAAAAGAATATGAACAGCTGTATGAAAAAAATATTCCAGTTCAACTATGTTGTGAGGGCTATATAGGCCAAGAAGGTGCTGGCAGGAACAGACTGCTCGAACGTGCAGTCAGCAGTTAAGCCTGACCTCAGTCCGTGCTTCCAGAGCAAATTTCTGATGAAACTGATCACAGGTATTTGACCTGGCAAGTATAATATTTCTAAAATATCCTTACTACTAAAACTATACCTAGAAGTACGGTAGCAATAATACCGCAGTTTATTACCACTTCTGCTGCTGCTGCTGCTGCTGCTATTGTTACTACTTCAACAACAGTAACAACAACAACAATAACAACAATTACTACTACTACTACTACTACTATACTGCTACTACTACTACTACTACTACTACTACTACTACTACTAATAATAATAATAATAATAATAATAATAATAATAATAATAATAATAAAAATAATAATAATAATAAATAATAATAATAATAATAATAATAATAATAATAATAATAATAATAATAATAATAATAATAATAATAATAATAATAACAATAATAATAATAATAATAATAATAATAATAATAATAATAATAATAATAATAATATTGTTATTAGTAATAAAGTAACTACTACTAATACTACCCCTTGAAATACTAGTTAGTAATCTCCAATAATAACTCTGACGACACAAAAATACCCCAAGTCATAAATTCTGAGGAAGATATTAGTATGCAGGAAGTATAATTAAATTTGTATATTTGCAGTGTTCTGAGGAATGAGTTGTGGATTCACTTGACGTAAAACCTGATCAATTTTACGTGGGGTTGAAATTACCGGATCAGCTGAATAGAAGTATCTAATTTTATCAAGAAGTATAATTTTATGAAATAATTTATGTATTCTTGAGGAAGTGGAGAAGAATCCTTTCTTCGTAAGCCTTGCGTCTACCTGGAGTCTACCTGGAGGGTATTCCGGGGATCAACGCCCCTGTGGCCCGGTCCACGACCAGGCTTCCCGGTGGATCAGAGCCTGATATATCAGGCTGTTACTGCTGGCCGCTCGCAGTCCAACGTACGAACCACAGCCCGGCTGATCCGGGACCGACTTTAAGTATCTGTCCAGCTCCCTCCTGAAGGCAGCCAGGAACCTATTGGTAATTCCCCTTATGCATGGTGGGAGACTGTTGAACAGTCTTGGGCCCCGGACACTTATGGTGTTTTCACTTAGTATACCAATGGCGCCTCTACTTTTCATTGGGAGTATTTTGCACTGCCTGCCCAGTCTTTTACTTTCATAGGGAGTGATTTCTGTGTGCAGATTCGGGACCATTCCTTCTAGGATTTTCCAAGTGTAGATTGTGATACATCGCTCTCGCCTGCGTTCCAGAGAGTACAAGTCAAGTGCTTCCAATCATTCCCACTAGTTGAAGTGTTTGATGGAACTTATATGTGCAGTAAAGGTTCTCTGTACACTCTCTAGATCGGCAATTTCACCTGCTTTGAACGGAGATCTTAATGTACAGCGATATTCCAGCCTAGAGAGAACAAGTGGTTTGAAAAGGATCATCATTGGCTTGGCATCTCTTGTTTTAAACGTTCTCAATATCCATTCTATCGTGTTGTCAACGGTGATTAAAATGCCGGGAGCAAGGGGCTAGTAACCTCTTCACCAGTACTAATTACTAAATTTAAAATGAACATTTTAAAGTTAGGATGTTTGACTATGCATGGATATACTACAGATGAAAAAAAAAAAGTTGGTTGTAAATATTATGAATGAAAAAAAGCTGGATGTCCTGGCTCTAAGTGAAAGAAAGCTAAAGGGGGGTAGGAGATTTTTAGTGGGGAGATATATATGGGATTATTGCAGGCGTATCTGAGAAAATTGGATCTATGGAAGAAGTAGAGGCAATGTTGAATGGTCAGTTATGGAAGAAAAAGAGGAAATATAAATGTATTAATTCAAGGATTACGTTGATTAAAATAAGGGTGGGATGCGACAAGTTGGTCATAGTAAGTGCTTATATACCAGGGGAAAAGGGAAGAACAGAGGAGAGAGAGCGATTTTGGGAGATGTTAAATGAGTGTTTATGGAACCTTAAACCAAGTAAGAATGTAATTGTTGTGGGAGATTTGAATGTTAAAGTGGAAGGAATTCTTGTAGAGAGGTTAGTAGGTAAATAATGGGAGCCTTGAAATGAACGTTGCATTGAAAGAAGTTTGGTAATAAGTAATACGTATTTAAAAAAAAAAAAGGGGTTAACTAAGTATATGAGATATGTAGGGCGTTATGACAGCAGTTTGTTAGACTATGAGTTAGCAGATAAAAGTTTGATGGGTAGACTTCTGGGTGTGCATGTTTTTAGAGAGGCGACAGATATATCAGATCATTATTTAGTTTTAGCTGCAGAGAAAGTAAGAAGTAGATGGGGTATAAGGTGAAGTTCATGAGTAAGAGAGAAATGAAACTTTATAAATAAGGAAAAGATTGTTAGGGTAAGATGTCAACAACTTTTGGGAGAAAGATGGGCTGGTGAGAGTATAGGTAATGAGGAGGAGTAGGAGGTTGAAGAGGTATGGGGAAGATTTAAGAATTTTGTGTTAGAGTGTGCAGCAGAAGTTTGTGGATATAGGAGGATGCGTGTGGGAGGGAAGAGGAGCAGTCAGGAATGGGAAAAAAGGTTAACATATGAGAAGTTTTTATAAAGCAGTAGTGACATAAGGAGGGTGGAGTACATGCAAAGTAAAAGAGAATGTAAGAGAGTGGTGAGGGAGTGTAAAAGGAGAGTGGATGATGTTTTCTCCACATATTTATAGATGGGGCTGTAAAAGAAGCGAATGCTAGGGTGTTGGGGACAGGTGTAGGATTAAAAGATAAAGACTCTAATACAAAGTGGAAATTGTCAGAGTTGCTTTTAGGGAATGACGCGGTAATTTTGGAAGACTCTGAAGAGAACTTGCAAAGGTTGGTAGACGAGTTTGGGACGGTACGTAAAAAAGGAAAGTTAAAAGTGAACATAGGAAAGAGTTAAGGGATGAGTGTAATAAAAACTTAAAGTAATGAAAGATTGGGTATCAGATTGGGAGAAGTGGGTATGGAGGAAGTGATGTATTCAGAGGGCAATGTGTGTGTGGTGTAAATATGATCCAGAGAATTAGAAGTTTGAAGATTAGAAGTAGATGAGGGTTACTAAAAGTATTATCCAGAAGGCTGAGGAGGGGCTATTGAGGTGGTTTGGACATTTAGAAAGGAAAAAGTAACATCTGTTGGCCTGCAGGGTGTATAAATCTGTGGTGTAGTGAAGGAGAGGTATGGTCGTCCTAGGATATGATGGAGGGCGGGGGTGATGGAGGTTTTGCATGCGAGGGGCTTGGATATCCAGCAAAAGTGCGTGAGCGTGTTAGATAGGAGTGGGTGGAGGTAAATAGTTTTCATGACTTGACGTGCTGTTGAAGTGTAAGCAAGGCATTATTTATCAAGGGATTCGGGGAAACCGAAGGCGGTGTGGGACATTGCGGTTTGGAGTGGATAGACGGTGATAGAGTGAATGATGGTGAAAATGTTTCTTCTTTTTCGGATCACCCTACCTTGGTGTTATAGGGAACGTTTATTGATTAAGTTTCCCAAAAACAGGTGGCTTTATGAACGTAAGGCTCGATGAAGCCCACGGTGTGAACAAAACGTAATCAATTAAAGCTCTATATAACTGCAGTTGTGTCACTATCACCGTGTTAGTATCTCAAATATCATTACCCGATAGTCTTACTGGAGACACACTCCACAAGAAGTACACTTTGCGCTAAATTTCTAACACAGATTTAGCTTTTCTTGTAAATTCGAATGTACACTGACATGTAAATTCGAATATATAGTATTTATTTTTATGTCAGTGTAGTGTCTCATTCTAGTATAATAATAATATTAATACTACTACTACTACTACTACTACTAATACTACTACTACTACTACTACTACTACTACTACTACTACTACTACTAATAATAATAATAATAATAATAATAATAACAATAATAATCTTTATTTCTACAAATACATGATACAACTTATACACACGTAGGTGACATCAATGAAATACAATAAAGAAAGCCCCTGGTTATGCAGAGCATTTCGGGCAATTAGGTTAATTTTGACCCCAGGATGCAACCCACACCAGTCGGCTAACACCCAGGTACCTACTTGATGCTAGGTGAACATGGACAGCAGGTGTCTTAAGGAAACACGCCCAATGTTTCCATCTGTATCTCAAGTGACAGCACTCCCCTCCCCTCAACCTTTACCCCTTCCATCACCACTCCCTCCCTCCCTCCCTCCTCATCGTCCGCTGCATCAAAACATGAGTCTGATGCTGTGGCAGCAGACAGGATACCTGCGGCATTTACTCATAAAAGAGGAGTTTCCAAGCGATGGCTCTCTGAGAATTACGGCCGGAGGTGCACATGTTGGGTCCCAAACTTTAGTGGGGCAACATACTTTTCAGGGCTCATTTAAGTGGATTTTCCAGACTCTTGAAATATTGCGGTCTAAGAAAGGGCTGTTTAAAGCCACAGAGGATTGAGTCTGGTAAGCTTTCTGAGAATCAGCTTCCTGCTCTATTGTGCTTGCTCTTGGCGAGCGAAAGTTTCCTGAACTCATTATATGTTCTTACGTCTTCCTTTCTCCTTCATCTAAAAAAAAATCCACTTGATGTGGAGGATTACTAAGTCCTTAACTCGTGTTATATAGTGAATATAGTACAAAAATGCGTACGCCGTTCAGGTCAAGTCTAAGAAATCAATTTATGATTGACAATTAATTTTCAACTGTACGCAAACATCACCTAATGAATAGATCTGCACCGTCACTGCATCACCTATTCATTATGATACTACACACACACACACACACACACACACACACACACACACACACACACACACACACACACACACACACACACACACACACACACACACACACACACACACACACACACACACACACACACACACACACACACACACACACACACACACACATTGACTGGTAGTCATACACATAATCTATGTAGAATTTTCTGGTATCAGAATATCGACTCTGGCCACTAAGTGACGGTTTCTCATAACTGTCTCGCTGAATTGGAATAACTTGAACAAATGACTGGGAGAAACTCGTGTAGAACGATTGAGGAATGATAAGGAGAGTACAGAAGGTACTGGAGGAAAAGAAACAAGTGAGACACTAATGTTAGATCTGATTTTAAGAGATTAAAAGGCAAATTGGACGAGAGATGGGAAACACTAAATGCTCGCTCTAAGGCTGTAGATGAAAGACAATACATAAATGTAGTATAAATAGCTAAAGAATTACTTGAATAAAATGAAGAAGGTAAAATAAGTAGTGAAAATAAAAAAAAAAAAGCAGAAAGGAAAATGGAAAATAAATATATTTTACAAAATTTTTAACCAAAATTTGTCATGAGCTTTGAATATAATTTAAAATGGCGAAATACAAAACAACCGCTGGAGCAAGAGGAGAGGAGAGTAGTATTATATTACTTGCTAAATATAAGTGGTGTATTTACTCTGTGTGTGTATTTGTATAAGTGCGTGCGCACGTGTACTTACTTAGTTTTGTGCGGTTGGCAAGGGTCAGGCCCTCATCACCTTTCCCCTTCCCTTTTTTAAAGCTATGTATGGATCCTGCCTCAACTACATCACTTCCCAGACTATTCTACTTTCCGACAACTCTGACTGAAGAAATACTTCCTAACATCCCTGAGATTCATCTGAGTCTTCAACTTTAAATGTGACCCCTTGTTGCTGTGTCCCAGCTCTGGAATATCTTGTCTCTGTCCACCTTGTCAATTCCTCTCAGTATTTTATATGTCGTTATCATATACCCCTTATCTCTCCTGTCCTCAAGTGTCGTCAGGTCGATTTCCCTTAACCTCTCCTGGGACTAGTCTTGTTGCAAACCTTTGCACTTTCTTTAGCTTCTTTACGTGCTTGGCTAGATGTGGGTTCCAAACTGGTGTTGCTTACTCTAGTATGGCCCTAACGTACACAGTGTACAGGGTCCTGAACGATTCTTTATTAAGATGTCGGAATGCTGTTCTTAGGTTTGCTAGGCGCCCGTATGCTGCAGCAGTTATTTAGTTGATGTGCGCCTCAGGAGATGTGCCCGGTGTTATACTCACCCCAAGATCTTTTTTCCTTGATTGAGGTTTGTAGTCTCTGGCCCCCCTAGACTGTACTCCGTCTGCGGTCTTCTTTGCCCTTCCCCAATCTTAATGACTGCACTTGGTAGGGTTGAACTCCAGGAGCCAATTGCTGGACCAGGCTTGCAGCCTGTCCAGATCCCTTTGTAGTTCTGCCTGGTCTTCGTCCGATTGAATTCTTCTCATCAACTTCACATCATTTGCAAACAGAGACACTTCGGAGTCTATTCCTTCCGTCATGTCGTTCACAAATACCAGAAACAGCACCGGTCCTAGGACTGACCCCTGTGAAACCCCACTCGTCACCGGCGCCCACTCTGACACCTCGCCACGTACCATGACTCGCTGCTGTCTTCCTGACAGGTATTCCCTGATCCATTGTAGTGCCTTCCCTGTTATCCCTACCTGGTTCTCCAGCTTCTGCACTAATCTCTTGTATGGAACTGTGTGTGTGTATGTACTCACCTAGTTGTGGTTGCAGGGGTAGATTCATAGCTCCTGGCCCCGCCTCTTCACTAACCGCTACTAGGTCCTCTCTCTCCCTGCTCCATGAGCTTTATCATACCTCGTCTTAAAGCTATGTATGGTTCCTGCCCCCACTACATCACTTGTTAGACTATTCCACTTCCTGACAACTCTATGACTGAAGAAATACTTCCTAACATCCTTTTGACTCGTTTGAGTCTTCAACTTCCAATTGTAACTCCTTTTTTATGTGTCCCCTCTCTGGAACATCCTGTCTTTGTCCACCTTATCTATTCCACGCAGTATTTTTTATGTCGTTATCATGTCTCCCATAACCCTCCTGTCCTCCAGTGTCGTCAGGCCGATTTCCCTTAACCTTTCTTCATAGGACATTCCCCTTAGCTCCGGGACTAACCTTGTTGCAAACCTTTGCACTTTCTCTAATTTTTTGACGTGCTTGACCAGGTGTGGGCTCCAAACTCGTGCTGCATACTCCAATATGGGCCTGAACGATTCCTTACTAAGGTATCGGAACGCTATTCTCAGGTTTGCCAGGCGCACATATGCTATTCCAGTTATCTGGTTCATGTGTGCTTCCGGAGACGTGCTTGGTGTTATACTGACCCCAAGATCTTTCTGCTTGTGTGAGGTTTGCAGTCTTTGGCCACCTAGCCTATACTCTGTCTGCGGTCTTCTTCTTGTCCCCGATCTTCATGACAGTTGCTGGACCAGGTGTCCAGCCTGTCCAGGTCTGTAGTCCTGCCTGATCCTCATCTGATTTAATTCTCCTCATTAACTTCACATCATCTGCGAATAGGGACACTTCTGAGTCTATCCCGTCCGTCATGTCATTCATTGTGTGTGTGTGTGTTAGTTACAATTTTGTCCTAGGCATATGTCGATTAGACACTAGGCCTGTTGTATATATATATATATATATATATATATAATATTTTATATATGGTATATATATATATCTATATGTATAATATACATTATTTTATATATATATATAAATCTGTGTTGTGAGTTTCTGTGTGTGTGTGTGTTGAATTGTTAGTTTACCCTCATTTTGTCCATCTTTTTGTGTGTGTGTGTGTGTGTGTGTACAAGTGACTCACTTTTCAGAAATGTCTTCATGGCCCTCGCCTCGGCATAGATCATACCTCTGCTTGTGTGTGAAGCTGTGGTTTACTGCTGTGTTGTTTTTTGTGTGTGTGTGTGTGTGTGTGGTGTGTGTGTGTGTGTGTGTGTGTGTGTGATTTGATATACAGGAGTTTCCAGACCGATAGCACAATTGTTTTACTGTTCAGTAGATTATTCCTCTCGAAATGCTTTTTCTACTTTTCTCTAACAGCTTTTTCCAAATTCTTACACAACACTTCTGAACTAAACAGGCCTATAGTTTATTAAAGTACCTTCCCTATCCCCTTTTTTTAAAATAGTAGCACACAATGTGTGCCATCTTCCACATGTCTTCCAATTTTCCTTCTTAAATTCAAATCTTATTTTTTTCCATAGTGGATAGTTGTTTTCTCAACATTCATTTAAAACCCATAGTGGTTTATAATCTGTTCCTATTGCTTTGTTTATCAACATCCAGTAATACTTTCGTAACTACTTCACACCGGACGTCAATATCTTATGACTCAATATCATTTTCAGCTTCAAGACTTTCCTGCCCACCAGCTTGCAATCGTTGTTGCTGGTCTCCTCTTTGTTGCAGCTGGTCTCCTCTTTGTTGCAGCTGGTCTCCTCTTTGTTGCGGCTGGTCTCCTCTTTGTTGCAGCTGGTCTCCTCTTTGTTGCGGCTGGTCTCCTCTTTGTGCGGCTGGTCTCCTCTTTTGTTCTGGAAACTTCTGTTCTTTGATCCCTCTTGTAGCCAGCTGAGTAAAATAAAGAGGCTTTCTCAGAAAATGAACTAAGTACTCTTCTTTGTTGCAGGCTTTCCTTGGCAGCCTCTGATTTTACTTTGTCCTCTAATACTTTTTCGATTTCAAAAATTAGTTAGAAATGTCGGGTGGTTACTTAAGGAGATATTGGAGTAATGAATACACTCGTTGGATGTTCTGGAGTTTTGGGCCTCTGTTGTTTACAATTTACATAAACGACATAGATGAGGGAATAAATAGCAACATAAGCAAATTTGCTGATGACACCAAAATAGGCCGTCCAATTCATTCTAATGAGGACATTAGAGCACTCCAGGATGATTTGAATAGACTGATGCAGTGGTCGGAGAAGTGGCAGATGCAGTTTAATGTAGACAAATGCAAAGTTCTAAATGTTGGACAGGACAATAATCATGCCAAATATAAACTGAATAATGTAGATCCTAATACTTGTGATTGCGAGAAGGATTTAGGAGTTCTGGTTAGTAGTAATCTGAAACCAAGACAACAGTGCATAAGTGTTCGCAGTAAAGCTAACAGACTCCTTGGCTTCATATCAAGACGTATAAATAATAGAAGTCCTCAGGCTTCATTTAGATTATGCTGCACAGTTCTGGTCACCGTATTACAGAATGGATATAAATGCACTGGAAAACGTACAGAGGAGGATGACAAAGTTAATCCCATGTATCAGAAATCTTCCCTATGAGGATAGACTGAGTGCCTTGAATCTGCACTCTCTATGAAAGGCGTAGAATTAGGGGGGATATGATTGAGGTGTATAAATGGAAAACAGGAATAAATAAAGGGGATGTAAATAGCGTGCTGAAAATATCCAGCCAAGACAGGACTCGCAGCAATGGTTTCAAGTTGGAAAAGTTCAGATTCAGGAAGGATATAGGAAAGCACTGGTTTGGTAATAGAGTTGTGGATGAGTGGAACAAACTCCCGAGTACCGTCATAGGTGCTGGGACGTTGTGTAGTTTTAAAAATAGGTTAGGTAAATACATGAGTGGGTGTGGGTGGGTGTGAGTTGGACCTGACTAGCTTGTGCTACTAGGTCAGATTCCGTACTAATTCCTTAAGTGGAAGTGACCTGACTACCTGGAGAAGGTTAGCTCAGGTGGTCAGGTCTAAGCCGGTGAGTGATGGACTTGCCTCGCATGGGTCAAGTAGGCCTGCTGCAGTGTTCCTTTTTTCTTATGTTCTTATATTAAGAGAGTCGTGAGGGGAGCCCAGGAGCCTATGCCTTGTCTAGCCTGCGCCTAGTGTGGAAGTGAGAGGGAACGCTCTAGCCTACGGCTCACATGTGCATGACTCGTGACGTCACAGCTAGCCAAGGAGCCTATAGCTGGGAATATCTACATATACTACACAAGTATCTCAAGTAATCAGTAACACTACTGACAGAAAGTCAAATATCTATCTTGTCTCTTTATAAGTTTCCTTCAGCACACATTGTGTGTGGTATTAAACCGTTTTGCGATGTCTGCCTTTTATTTGTGTAAGAGTGTAACCAAGACCATCTAGTAATGGTCCACTAACTGTGAGAGACTGCAACAACAATTCTGGGTTGTGCAATTGTTGTGAATCCATGTGTTGACCAATCTTTTTTTTTTTTAATTTTTACAAAGATTTTGATGTGGGACGTCAGTGCTATTGATCTACTTTTTTTGCACTTGCTTTACTGTAATCTTTGTGGAGTGGGGCTATTTCCATAGTTTTTAATGCCTGTGGGCTCTGTATGATCCTTTAGGGTCAAACTTTTAATTTGATTATAATATTCTTGTTAGTGCCTTTGGAATGACTCTTGTATCTAGAGACCAATTCCATAAGATATTTGTGGAACCGGATAGTCAGTTTTTAACAACTTGTGATGAAAATTAAATTCAAGATGTGAGGTCTGGGCAGAGAGCATAAGCAAATATCCATGGCTTTTTCGAAGTCGAGTGCGGTTAAGGTTATAAAAGAAATTATTCATAAAAAACTCATTTGCATTGTCAGTCTTTAATCTGATTAATGGCTCACTGAACACGATTTAAGCTCACTGTTCTCCATTTCTTTAACCAGTGTTTGTTTTCTTTCTTGAGAACGTTTGCTGTCTCTTAGAAGCTCTGTGACTCTTTGTCTTTGCCTGAAGGGGAAGCACCTCAGTATTTCTAACTTACATCTTTTCTTTTTTGTTAATACTGTATCTGGAACATACTTCTAGTGTCATTAAGTTCATCCTCTCGAGATAGCGGTTGAAGTCCATGTTAATAATACTATATTACCAAATTATTTCAGTAAGGTCATGGTTTATTTGGTCCCTGTTAATAAGCTCTGTGTTGAAAATGAATTTGTTGAATATACCATGATGACTGTGTTGGGCTCCTCAAGTTCAGTGTGAATGCATATCTGAACTTTAATTAGTCATGACCCAAGATTGCTTTGGTTCCACAATTTGTTCATAAAAGGTGGATTTATCATAGGTATTTCCAGAAAACTTTTCACCGTGGGTAGCACTGTGAAGGCAGACAAGTTCCACTCTTCCAAATGAATTGACTTCGTCTTTGGTTGCTACTACTCAGGATACTTCTATCTTCTTCTTGAAATGAGTATTGCCCTTCAGCTTTTAATAAAGCTGAAGGGCAATATACATTTCAAGCGTAACACTGTGCTCACGGACGCAAAAGCCTACACAGTAATAACAATTCGCACGTCTGTGGACCCGATGCACACTGCAGTAAATCAAGGCTCCAGGTTTTGTGAGTCTTGTATTTTTGTTTGATCTCAGAAACCAGAACGTAGGAACTTAAGTCATCATGAACGCACCGCAATATCAAGAAGTCCGTGTCCTCTCGGATGACGGTTACGGTACAGGTGGAAGCAGATTAATCGCTGTTTCGGCAGTTAACAGATCGCATCATTCTCTGCATGAATATATATGTATCCACTTATTTGCAGCTTCCCATTGATCATAATGTTGAATCTCTGTTTAAATACTCGGACAAGAAATGTTCATTATTTTAATGGGCATTCCTCTTGTAAACAGCCTATTCGTAGGCTCTTTCAAACTGCGCGGCAATACGGTGCTGCCATCTATAGGCCTATCAAGGTCGGGCTGGTCAGCCATGATTCTTCTCACCTGGCGGCCTACTCACAGAAACAGGTTCACCCATTGCTGGCTCCGTGTCCCCTACGCTCTGCCCAGGTGATACCTTTCACCTTTTGCATTAAAACTGAGTCAGTCATCAGCTGTATCTTGCACCTACGCTACCATTCTACTGCCCAAACGTGAGCAGCCAAGAAAATAGAGTTAACACTCTTAACGAACACTTGGAACCTGAAATACCTCTTGTTCAACAAAGTGTTACATTATTCATTGATATACCGGCTTTATATTAATAAAAATGTTATATGTGTATACACAAATAACCCGCACGTAGAAAAGAGGAGCTTACGACGACGTTTCGGCCCGACTTGGACCATTTACGAAGTCACACTAACAGAGAGAAGGGGGCAGTATATATAGGCTAGCAGATAGGGACGGGACGAAAGAACTCTCCTGTTTTCTGTCTTCCCTATATTTCCAGTCTGTCTAATCTCAACAACTCTCTCCGTTCCTTAGACATCAGAATTACTTTTCGCCAGACTAACACTCTTCGCACCAACCTAGTTCATACCTCTCCTCCCTCTATAGATTCTCCTGGTGTCTACTCTATTTCCTGTTCCAATGTCCTCTTCAATACTTTGGAGAAACTGGCCGTTCTCTTTCTGACAGACTCAAGGAGCACAAAAGTAGTGAAAGTAGTGTTAGGCTTGCCGACACCAACAATGCTCTTTTCTGTCATGTCAGAGATCACAGTCATCCTATTGACTGGTCTGCTAAAACTCTCTACCCTACTTTAACTTTCACAGTCGCCGTCTGGTTGAATCCACCCTTATACACAACTTTTCTTGTATGAATCTTAGTCGTGGCTTTGTCTCTGTAGATGCCTTCCTTTCCCATTACATTGTTAAATGTTCCAATCTTCAGAACACTGGTGACTTAATCTGATTCTTTTTTCTCCTTCTCCTCTTTCTTCTTTGGGTTTCTTTCATCTGCCTGGGGTGTTTGGTTCTTTTTATTCCTCCCCCCGTTTTTTTGTTCCTATTCTTTCTTGGTCTTTGACTGACTTCACTATTACTACTACTACTATTTCTACCACTATCTCTTTACTTCCTTTCCTACTACCTCTCTTTCCCAGTCCCTGTCTGCTGGCCTATATATACTGACCCCTTCTCTCTCTGTTAGTGTGACTTTATAAATGGTCGAAGTCGGACCGAAACGTCGAAGCATCAAGTTGCTGCAGTAGTGAGCCATCATCAAGGTTGTACTCCATTTCTCCATCGGATAACAGAGGCATGTCAGTGCCTCTTGCCAGTTGTTCGAATTACATCAGCAAGTGCTGGTGTTTTAGCCTCTCGAAAAATTCCCCGTAACTCAAGACAAGCTGGATGGCGGCCGCACAGCTCATTTTTGAGTATATTTACTCTACTCTAGTCGATGAGTTTAATAACTGTTGTTACCAATTACTGGGCTTATCATTAATTTTAGTAGTAACCTTTGTGCCCATTTTGATAACATTATCATTTTGTTTCCCACCATTTACTCAATAATTTTGCAACTTACTCTTTTTGTTCACATTAACAGTTTTGTCATTAGTAACACCAGTGGAAGTGCTACATAGATTCGCATCGGCAAAAAATAGATTTCTATCCGGAAGAAACTCTTGGAAAGAAACTGTATCCTTGTTATTGTTTGCCTGTCTTGCGTTTGTCATGCCTTTCAGATGCTCCCTTTTCAGATACTGACTCTGTTACATCCTGCATGACACTGTTAAATCTCCACATACTGACATAGACGAGAGCCATCGTATCTGTGTGAACACCTCCGTTAATCGACTGTTAGTCGTCTGTATGATTCTAATTAAGACTTGGTCGATAATCAAATCTGAACATAACCAGACTCGGTGTCTGCTGTTTCGTCGAAAAACATGGTGATCATTTTGGAAGAAAGTAAACATTGATGCTGGCTCTTGGGTTGGATCAACTGTTATAGTTAGCATTGTACAGATGTTGAATACAAATTGGAAGAGAGTGAAGATAACTTCTTTTTGGAAGAGAGTGAAGATAACTTCTTTATTTCTCTCTTATTCTGATTCAATGAATAGTGAAAAGCCTAAGTCATCTTCCAGTAGTTTATGACGCAAAGCATCTTTCATAGAGGGCAACAGACAGCCTGTTGTCTCTCCATAAAATACTGACAAATTTTTATATATATTATGTACATATTTTACCAAATATTATATCGCTAATGATATTTTCGATAGCAGTTCAAACAAAAAAATGCTTTATAGTATTACTTAACTTATACTATTTTTATTTTGTATTTCACTACACTTTCTGTGGGGGCAGATTCGAGAGTTTCTATTGGCTGTCCTGCACTGCTGCACGCTTAATCGCTAGTTTGCCAATAGTGATGCATTCTGGCTAGCTGGGAGAATACCTTACTTCACTCCAGCAGATGATATATCTGGCTGGAAATCGCCGTGAGAAGACCTCTCCTCACCCTGAGTCCCGGTAAGTGTTTTAGACTGGCATCAACTCACTGTCGTAGTCGGAGGTTTGGAAGTTACTAAACTCAGAGGACATGTCAATTGTTCAAAACTAAGTCGTGTTCGTGTCTCCCTTCCTTGTGTGATGTTTTACTACTTAATAAGGCTGCTTTGTGCATATTGTGGTTTGGCGAACAGGTAGCTATAATATTCAAGCAAGCTGTGTTGGTTGCCTCTCTGTTTATCAGAAGTTAGTTTATTTAGGATCTTGTTTGTTTGTTTATATGCTGAATCTGCCTCACACTACACACACACACACACACACACACACACACACACACACACACACACACACACACACACAGAGTAGTCAGAAGTGGAATAGTCTAGAAAGATATAGTGAGGCAAGAACCATACATAGTTTAAGACGAGGTTGATAAAGCTCATGGAGCAGGAGGCAGAGACCCAGTAGCGGACAGGAGGCGGCCAGGAGCGAGTCTCGACCCTGCAACCACAATTGTGAGCACACACACACACACACACACACACACACACACACACAATTTTTAAGAAAGGAGACAATCATGAGGCATTAAACTACAGACCTGTGTCACTGACGTGTATAGTATGCAAAGTCATGGAGAAGATCATCAGGAGGAGTGGTGGAGCACTGAAAGACAAGCTTATAAACGACAACCAGCACGGTTTCAGGGAAGGAAAATCCTGTGTCACAAACCTACTGGAGTTTTATGACAAGGTAACAGAAGTAAGACACGAGAGAGAGGGGTGGATAGACTTCATTTTCTTGGACTGCAGGAAGGCGTTCGACACAGTTCCTCACAAGAGGTTATAATAATAATAATAATAATAATAATAATAATAATAATAATAATAATAATAATAATATAATAGTAATAATAATAATAATAATAATCATAATAATAATAATAATAATAATAATAATATTAATAATAATACTAATATCTTTATTTGCTACAAGTACATGGTATACAGGCCTAGCTGACATCAGTGACATACTACTACATTGAAAGCCCCTTGTTATGCTAAGCATTTCGGGCAAATTTGGTCAGTGTCCCAGGATGCGACCCACACCAGTCGACTAACACCCAGGTACCCATTTTACTGATGGGGAACATTAGACAACCAGTGTAAAGAAACACGCCCAATGTTTCTACCCTGGCCGGGAATCGAACCCAGGCCCTCGCCGTGTGAAGCGAGAGCTTTAGCCACCAGGCCATTAGAGCCAGAAGGTTAATGCAAAAGCTAGAGGATCAGGCACACGTAACAGGAAAAGCACTGCAATGGATCAGAGAATATCTGACAGGGAGGCAACAATGAGTCATGGTACGTGACGAGGTGTCAGAGTGGGCACCTGTGACGAGTGGGCTTCCACAAGGGTCAGTTCTAGGACATGTACTCTTTTTGGTATATGTGAATGACATAACGGAAGGGATAGACTCAGATAGACTCAGGCAGGACTACAAAGAAACCTGGACAGGCTACAAGCCTGGTCCAGTAACTGGCTCCTAGAATTTAACCCTGCCAAATGTAAAGTCATGAAGATCGGGGAAGGGCAAAGAAGACCGCAGACAGAGTATAGTCTAGGTGGCCAAAGACAGCAAGCCTCACTCAAGGAAAAAGATCTTGAGGTGAGTATAATACCGAGCACATCTCCTGATGCACACATCAATCAGATAACTGCTGCAGCATAAGGGCGGCTGGTAAACCTAAGAATAGCGTTCCAATACCTCACTAAGGAATCATTCAAGACTCTGTACACCATATACGTCAGGCCCATACTGGAGTATGCAGCACCAGTTTGGAACCCACACCTGGTCAAGCACGTCAAGAAATTAGAGAAAGTGCAAAGGTTTGCAACAAGACTAGTCCCAGAGCTAAGGGGATTGTCCTACGAAGAAAGGTTAAGGGAAATCGGCCTGACGACACTAGAGGACAGGAGGGTTAGGGAAGACATGATAACGACATATAAAATACTGCGAGGAATAGATAAGGTGGACAGAGACAAGATGTTCCAGAGAGGGGACACAGAAACAAGGGGTCACAATTGGAAGTTGAAGACTCCTGTGAGTTAAAGGGATGTTAGGAAGTATTTCTTCAGTCATAGAGTTGTCAGGAAGTGGAATAGCCTAGAAAGCGACGTAGAGGAGGCAGGAACCATACATAGTTTGAAGACGAGGTTTGATAAAGCTCATGGAGCAGGGAGAGAGAGGACCTAGTAGCAATCAGTCAAGAGGCGGGGCCAAGAGCTATGACTCGACCCCTGCAACCACAAATAGGTGAGTACACACACACACACATTACTTATTACAGTACATTCGGAGTACGGGTTAGTACAATAACGTTCCAGTTAGTGCAGTTTATTGCTGCAAGTGCAATATTTTACTGGATTTAAATTAATGTGGTTAAGAGCACAGTTTAAGTTAATATACAGCCATTTGATATTCATATTTAATATACGTAATTAATAGTCACCTGTGCTATGCACCCAGCGGTGTGTAGGTAACTAATAATTTCAACAGTATTAATTTTGAATGTAACTATTGTTGATCCTAGACGCCATTTTGGGTCATTAAAGTTCTTAAACCTTTCATACTTATTAAAGTCCTACACAATAAAAGCGATGTTTTGATCTAAGGGTCCAGCTGTTTGTTAGAAGCAACAAACAGGTTAGATGTCAGAACGGCATCAATAGGTCTACTTTCTAGTATTCTCTGGTAGGTGTCTATTATCATAGACATCGTAACTATGTAACACAACTAAAAACTAAAATAAATTTTTGAGGGAAATTTAAATGTTAGTCCGCCAAAAAATCTAAGTAAACACAAGATGGTCAGTATGCCAAGCAATTAAGTATATCTAAAAACGAACCCGACGGAAGGTAGAAAAAAAGTGAGTAAAGAAGTTACATGAAATATCCGATTCTTTCAACTTCACTTAAAAAAATCAAAATGTACCACCGTCCATGTTCGTCTCCATTTTATATGTTATATTCTGTTCGTTATGGTTTTTGAAATATGTTACCAGAGATATTTTATCTTTGGCAGTTTGTTCCATGTAAGGTCAAAAACGTGACTGGACTATCATGGCAGTGCCAAGTTTTGGAACTTATTATTGTCGTATATTAACGGAGAAGCAAAATTTAGATAAAGAAATCAGTTAAGCCAATGGTAAGATTTTTGTGTTGTGTTGAGATACTGAAGCGTCCATTGAAAAATAACTCTGCAACGTTCATGTGGAGAGAAAAACAAAACAAAATTATGTGCCGAGGAAATTTCTCTGAAATTTTCCGGTGTCGAGGCTGAAGTGTGTTAATGTTCACATTTGTTACAATTATAATCAATATGTTATCATATACGTCAGGGGTAACAGGTTATGGTGAGTTTATTTTCTTCTTTCGGTCAGTCACACAGCTTTTAGGAAAACTTTAAGTCCCCCTGCCTTAGTGGGTAACTTTAGGTCCCCCTGCCTTAGTGGGAAACTTTAGGTCCCCCTGCTTTAGTGGGTAACTTTAGGTCCCCCTGCCTTAGTGGGTAACTTTAGGTCCCACTGCCTTAGTGGGAAACTTTAGGTCCCCCTGCCTTAGTGGGTAACTTTAGGTCCCCCTGCCTTAGTGGAAACTTTAGGTCCCCCTGCCTTAGTGGGTAACTTTAGACCCCCCTGCCTTAGTGGGTAACTTTAGACCCCCTGCCTTAGTGGGTAACTCTAGGTCCCCCTGCCTTAGTGGGAAACTTTAGGTCCCCCTGCCTTAGTGGGTAACTTTAGGTCCCCCTGCCTTAGTGGGAAACTTTAGGTCCCCCTGCCTTAGTGGGTAACTTTAGGCCCCTGCCTTAGTGGGTAACTTTAGACCCCCTGCCTTAGTGGGTAACTTTAGTCCACCTTTCTTAGTGGGTAACTTTAGGTCCCCATGCCTTAGTGGGTAACTTTAGGTCCCTTTGCCTTAATGGGTAACTTTAGGTCCCCATGCCTTAGTGGGTAACTTTAGGTCCCTTTGCCTTAGTGGGTAACTTTAGGTCCCCATGCCTTAGTGGGTAACTTTAGGTCCCCCTGCCTTAGTGGGTAACTTTAGGTCCTCCTTCCTTAGTGGGTAACCTCAGGTTCTCTTGCCTAAGTGGGTAACTTTAGGTCCCACTGCCTTAGTGGGTAACTTTAGGTCCCCCTGCCTTAGTGGGTAACTTTAGGTCCCCCTGCCTTAGTGGGTAACTTTAGGTCCCCCTGCCTTAGTGGGTAACTTTAGGTCCCCCTGCCTTAGTGCGTAACTTTAGGTCCCTTTGCCTTAGTGGATAACTTTAGGTCCCCCTGCCTTAGTGGGTAACTTTAGGTCCCCCTGCCTTAGTGGGTAACTTTAGGTCCCCCTGCCTTAGTGGGTAACTTTAGGTCCCCCTGCCTTAGTGGGTAACTTTAGGTCCCCCTGCCTTAGTGGGTAACTTTAGGTCCCCTGCCTTAGTGGGTAACTTTAGGTCCCCCTGCCTTAGTGGGTAACTTTAGGTCCCTTTGCCTTAGTGGGTAACTTTAGGTCCCCATGCCTTAGTGGGTAACATTAGGTCCCCATGCCTTAGTGGGTAACTTTAGATCCCCTGCCATAGTGGGTAACTTTAGGTCCTCCTTCCTTAGTTTGTAACCTCAGGTTCTCTTGCCTAAGTGGGTAACTTTAGGTCCCACTGCCTTAGTGGGTAACTTTAGGTCCCCCTGCCTTAGTGGGTAACTTTAGGTTACCCTGCCATAGTGGGTAACTTTAGGTTCCCCTGCCTTAGTGGGCAACTTTAGGTCCCCATGCCTTAGTGGGTAACTTTAGGTCCCCCTGCCTTAGTGGGTAACTTTAGGTCCCCCTGCCTTAGTGGGTAAGTTTAGGTCCTCCTGCCTTATTGGGTAAGTTTAGGTCCCCCAGCCTTAGTGGGTAACTTTAGGTCCTCCTGCCTTAGTGGGTAACTTTAGGTCCTCTTGCTTTAGTGGGTAACTTTAGGTCCCCCTGCCTTAGTGGGTAACTTTAGGTCCCTCTGCCTTAGTGGGTAACTCTAGGTCCCCTTGCCTTAGTGGGTAACTTTAGGTCAACCTGCCTTAGTGGGTAACTTTAGGTCCCCCTGCCTTAGTGGGTAACTTTAGGTCAACCTGCCTTAGTGGGTAACTTTAGGTCCCCCTGCCTTAGTGGGTAACTTTAGGTCCACCTGCCTTAGTGGGTAACTTTAGGTCCCCATGCCTTAGTGGGTAACTTTAGGTCCCTTTGCCTTAATGGGTAACTTTAGGTCCCCATGCCTTAGTGGGTAACTTTAGGTCCCTTTGCCTTAGTGGGTAACTTTAGGTCCCCATGCCTTAGTGGGTAACTTTAGGTCCCCCTGCCTTAGTGGGTAACTTTAGGTCCTCCTTCCTTAGTGGGTAACCTCAGGTTCTCTTGCCTAAGTGGGTAACTTTAGGTCCCACTGCCTTAGTGGGTAACTTTAGGTCCCCCTGCCTTAGTGGGTAACTTTAGGTCCCCCTGCCTTAGTGGGTAACTTTAGGTCCCCCTGCCTTAGTGGGTAACTTTAGGTCCCCCTGCCTTAGTGCGTAACTTTAGGTCCCTTTGCCTTAGTGGGTAACTTTAGGTCCCCCTGCCTTAGTGGGTAACTTTAGGTCCCCCTGCCTTAGTGGGTAACTTTAGGTCCCCCTGCCTTAGTGGGTAACTTTAGGTCCCCCTGCCTTAGTGGGTAACTTTAGGTCCCCCTGCCTTAGTGGGTAACTTTAGGTCCCCCTGCCTTAGTGGGTAACTTTAGGTCCCTTTGCCTTAGTGGGTAACTTTAGGTCCCCATGCCTTAGTGGGTAACATTAGGTCCCCATGCCTTAGTGGGTAACTTTAGGTCCCCTGCCATAGTGGGTAACTTTAGGTCCTCCTTCCTTAATTTGTAACCTCAGGTTCTCTTGCCTAAGTGGGTAACTTTAGGTCCCACTGCCTTAGTGGGTAACTTTAGGTCCCCCTGCCTTAGTGGGTAACTTTAGGTTACCCTGCCATAGTGGGTAACTTTAGGTTCCCCTGCCTTAGTGGGCAACTTTAGGTCCCCATGCCTTAGTGGGTAACTTTAGGTCCCCCTGCCTTAGTGGGTAACTTTAGGTCCCCCTGCCTTAGTGGGTAACTTTAGGTCCTCCTGCCTTATTGGGTAAGTTTAGGTTCCCCAGCCTTAGTGGGTAACTTTAGGTCCTCCTGCCTTAGTGGGTAACTTTAGGTCCTCTTGCTTTAGTGGGTAACTTTAGGTCCCCCTGCCTTAGTGGGTAACTTTAGGTCCCTCTGCCTTAGTGGGTAACTCTAGGTCCCCTTGCCTTAGTGGGTAACTTTAGGTCAACCTGCCTTAGTGGGTAACTTTAGGTCCCCCTGCCTTAGTGGGTAACTTTAGGTCCCCCTGCCTTAGAGGGTAACTTTAGGTCCTCCTGCCTTAGTGGGTAACTTTAGGTCCCCCTGCCTTAGTGGGTAAGTTTAGGTCCTCCTGCCTTATTGGGTAAGTTTAGGTCCCCCAGCCTTAGTGGGTAACTTTAGGTCCTCCTGCCTTAGTGAGTAACTTTAGGTCATCTTGCCTTAGTGGGTAACTTTAGGCCCCCTGCCTTAGTGGGTAACTTTAGGTCCCTTTGCCTTAGTGGGTAACTTTACGTCCTTCTGCCTTAGTGGGTAACCAAGTCCTCCTGCCTTAGTGGGTAACTTTAGGTCCTCCTGCCTTTAGTGGGTAACTTTAAGTTTTCCTGCGTTAGTGGGTAACTTTATTTCACCCTTCCTTAGTGAATAACTTTAGGTCACAATGCTTTTGTGGGAAACTTTAGGTCACAATGCTTTTGTGGGAAATTTTAGGTCACAATGCTTTTGTGGGAAACTTTAGGTCACCCTGGCTTAGCGGAAAGTTTTTGGTCACTCTGTATAGATGGGGAAACTTTGGCTTACCCTGTCTTGGTGGAAACTTTGCCTTACCCTGCCTTAGTGAGAACTTTGTTACCATGCTTTTATAGAGAAACTCTGGGCCAGTTTGCATTATTATGAAATTTTGGTTACACTTCATTTATTACGATATTTTGGGTCGACCAGTCATGGTGGGGAAACTTTGAATTAGCAGGAATTAATGCAGAAAATTTGGGCCACCGTGCTTTTGAAGGAATAACACTGGGTTACACTGTCTTGGTAGGAATAACACTGGGTCACACTGTCTTGGTAGGAACAACACTGAGCCACACTGTCTTGGTAGGAATAACACTGGGTCACACTGCTTTGGAAGGGATAGCACTGGGTCACAGTCTTGGTAGGAATAACACTGGGTTTACACTGTCTTGGAAGGAATAATACTGGGTTACACTGTTTTGGAAGGAATAACACTGGGTCACACTGTATTAGAAGGAATATCACTGGGTTCCACTGTCTTGGTAGGAATAACACTGAGTCACACTGTCTTAGTAGGAATAACACTGGGTTACACTGTCTTGGTATTAATAACACTGGGTCACACTGTCTTGGTAGGAATATCACTGGGTTACACTGTCTTGGTAGGAATAGCCCTAGGTCACACTGTCTTGGTAGGAATAACACTAAGTCACACTGTCTTGGTAGGAATAACACTAGATCACACTGCCTTGGTAGGAATAACACTAGGTCACACTCTCTTAGTAGAAATAACACTGGGTCACACTGTCTTGGTAGGAATAACACTAAGTCACACTGTTTTTGTAGGAATATCACTGGGTTACACTGTCTTGGTAGGAATAACACTGAGTCACACTGTCTTGGTAGGAATAACACTGGGTTACACTGTCTTGGTAGGAATAACACTGGGTCACACTGTCTTGGTAGGAATAACACTGGGTCACACTGTCTTTGTAGGAATAACATTGGGTCACACTGTCTTGGTAGGAATAACACTAGGTTACACTGTCTTGGTAGGAATAACACTGGGTCACACTGTCTTGGTAGGAATAACATTGGGTCACACTGTCTTGGTAGGAATAACACTAGGTTACACTGTCTTGGTAGGAATAACACTGGGTCACACTGTCTTGGTAGGAATAACACTGGGTTACACTGTCTTGGTAGGAATAACACTGGGTCACACTGTCTTGGTAGGAATAACACTAGGTTACACTGTCTTGGTAGGAATAACACTGGGTCACACTGTCTTGGTAGGAATAACACTGGGTCACACTGTCTTGGAAGGAATAACACTGGGTCACACTGTCTAGGTAGGAATAACATTGGGTCACACTTTCTTGGTAGGAATAACACTGGGTCACACTGTCTTGGTAGGAATAACACTGGATCACAATGTCTTGGTAGGAATAACACTAGGTTACACTGTCTTGGTAGGAATAACACTGGGTCACACTGTCTTGGTTGGAATAACACTGGGTCACACTGTCTTGGTAGGAATAACACTGGGTCACACTGTCTTGGTAGGAATAACACTAGGTTACACTGTCTTGGTAGGAATAACACTGGGTCACACTGTCTTGGTAGGAATAACATTGGGTCACTTTGTCTTGGTAGAAATAACACTAGGTTACACTGTCTTGGTAGGAATAACACTGGGTCACACTGTCTTGGTAGGAATAACACTGGGTCACACTGTCTTGGTAGGAATAACATTAGGTTACACTGTCTTGGTAGGAATAACACTGGGTCACAATGTCTTGGTAGGAATAACACTAGGTTACACTGTCTTGGTAGGAATAACACTGGGTCACACTGTCTTGGTAGGAATAACACTGGGTCACACTGTCTTGGTAGGAATAACACTGGATCACACTGTCTTGGTAGGAATAACACTGGGTCACACTGTCTTGGTAGGAATAACACTGGGTCACACTGTCTTGTTAGGAATAACACTGTCATCTACTCCCGTTATGTTATATCTGTTAATGGTTGCTGATAGGTAGCAGCTCGCCCTTGTCTCAGACCAGGCTTGCTAAATTTGGAAGGATTACATGAATAAGAAATGCTGAGAAACACTGAAAACTAAATTGTACACCGTAATTAAGTAATGTTTTCTAAGATTTACCTGTCATATTACATGTACATGAGGTGGGAAGAACATACAAGAATTTCCTACTAAAGTGCTAATATTTTAGTAGGTTTTTCCTTCATATTCATAAGGCAAGACTTTAGTACCTCCCTGAGAGGTTATCTTTACTGCCTCTAATACCAGGTTCCCCATTTTTCCTGTAATATCTTTTGAGAATTTTATTGGCTATCGCTCCAAGGATACATTTGTCAGAAGCCTCTGTAAAATCCACGTAGACCAAATCTGTTTGTTGACTTCCGTCCAAATCCATGTTCACTTTGGTTATGCAATTTAAACTTCTTTTCTATAAAACGACTATGTTGAAGTTTCAACACGTTTTCTGAGACTTGCATAATATGTTGATAGTTCTGCTGGTCTGTTATATTTTGCAATTGCTCTGTTGTCCCATTAGTGGAGAGGCTCTGTCCTTACTAAGGTCTCTGGGATTTCATTGAATCTAAACTCCTCATAGTGGTATTTTGTATTTAATAATGAATACCACATTCCAAGAACTCGACCCAAGTGATAAGTATGTGATCATGTGGTCTAATTCTTTTAGAATGTCTGATGGATTAATGTTAAAAGTAGATATATAATTTTTGGGACGGGGAGAGCTAGTTAAAATCATTTTTGGAGTATATAATTCTCATAACATTGATAATATTAATGAACATTGATTTATACTGTTCTTTTGTTATTTCTCTTCTCTTTATGGGTCGTCTCTGTATGAATCTTTTTGAGTAGAGGGTTAGTAGTGGAAGATATTGCCTGAGTTTTAAATGTTTTTTTTCTAATTTCCCAAAGATCTTATATGTATCTTCTGTTTGATATACATTTTTTAGCTATTGCTCTCAATTATCCACTTCTCTGTGTAGATTTTCTTTCTGTGGTGGGATATCAACGTCTTGTTGCAGCTTTTCACAAACCAGTTTCTTTTTTTCATTTTTTCTGTTAAATCTTTAATGTTTTATTTTTTATGTTGGATCTCTTTTTAGTTTCTTTTTCAGCGGGATATATTTTATACCAATCACTTCTTGATCAGTTAGATGTATGTTGACATGCGTGTTGCTGTCACTGACAGCTTGAGTAAATAGGCCGTCAACCAGGAGGCCTTATCTGGGTCCGGGTCGCAGGGTCGATAACTCCCCCAAAGAACAACAGGCAAATAGGTTCTGTATTCAGTTTTTCAATACACTGGTTTGGGAAGAGAAAGCTCAGGATAGTTTTCCTGGAATGTTTGATAGTTTTGTGTTTATTTCTCCCAGTCAACTTTATGATTGTTGAAGTTAAATTTACTAAACATTCCCTCATGTTTATTTCTAAGGTTATTATCAAATGAATAAATGTTTTTGCACTTCAGTGTGGCAGTGGTGAGTGTGTGTTGTATTAAGGATTATTATGTCCTTGAATAATAGTTCATCAATGTTTTTCAAGATCATATCTCGCTTAATTTTATTTTTAGTAGGCTCTGTTATCTTTAGGTTCAATGTAAACTTTTCGTAGAATTTGGAGTTTTCTGCTATCTGCTCGGTGACTAAAGTACTAGTAGGCAATATATCTGATGCGACGCAGCACAAGGAATAACAGCTGAAGCAGCAACAAACGAGAAACAGGAGCAGAACGTCAACACAATAGCCATATGTCCCCCAGGACCAGCCTAACCAGATCTGGGTCAGTTCTCTCCCCCACCACAGTAGCGTTGGTTATGTTGTGAGCAGGGGAGACACGGCCCGCCCTCCACATGATGAATTTGTGTGGTGAAATGGAGGGAGGGAAGAGAACAGATTTTTTTTATTAAGCAAAATTGTTAACATCAGCAGTGTTCTACCACCATACTCTGTACGATAGTAAGGCGGTCGGACAAACGCTAGCTATGCTGTCCATCACACAGGATGTCTCTTGAACATCAAATAAGTAAATCCGCCTCTGAACTGGGCGATTTCAATAGGGCAATGAAGACGGGGAGGCGTTTTCCCCTGCCTCATAACACACGTGTGAAGGGAAGGGGAGCTCAGACACAAATCACCTACACGAGGTCGGACTGTGACTTCGAACCCATCAACCTCTCGTATCCTCGCCTCTTCGAAGAGTTTCTTATTAAAGTTTGTCACTACATTACCTAGACCTGTATAAATGTCTCTCCGTATAGCCCTAGCTCAGTAATAAATATATGCTTAAACTTTTCAGAAGTTCTTTTTTGTAACAAAAGTTAATTGTAACGTTCCTTCAGATCAAGTACACGTTCATGATATCATAGCATGTCACAATACACTGAAGCTTTACAATGTTCTCAACTTCTAAACATTAATAGAAAGCACGAAAATCTGTGAAAGCATAACGTATTTTCCAACCCCTTTTAACTTATAACTTTTCTGAAGCTGTTAGACTAAATCAGAAATTTTGTACAGATCACTTAGATAACTATCACCTTCATCCTGCAGTGCGACATCGTCAGTCAGTCGACTTGCACTTACCATTCTTCAGGTTAGAACACAGATGTTGTCAGGGTGACAAGTCTAGAAAACTGCATTGCACTGAGGTAAAGAATAAAGTCACAGTATCGTGGCTGGAACAATTCCACGAAAACCCTTCACAGTAGAAAGGAACTTTATGGCGACGTTTCGGTCCCTCATGGACCACTGTCAAATATCAACTGAGGCGAGAAAAGAAGAGACGAACGGGAGACAATACAGCAGTAGCAAGGAAAGAAGACAGTGGAAGTAGTAGTAGTAGAAGCAGTAGCAGTAGTAGAAGTAGTAGTAGAAGTAGTAGTAGAAGTAGTAGTAGAAGCAGTAGTAGAAGTAGTAGTAGTAGTAAGAGTAGTAGAATAGTAGTAGTAGTAGAAGTTGTAGTAGTAGTAGTAGTAGTAGTAGTAGTAGTAGAAGTAGTAGTAGAAGCATTAATAGAAGTAGTAGAGTAGTAGTAGAAGCAGTAGTAGAAGTAGTAGTAGTAGTAGAAGTAGTAGTAGAAATAGTAGTAGTAGTAGAAGTAGTAGTAGTAGTAGTAGTAGTAGTAGTAGTAGTAGTAGTAGTAGTAGTAGTAGTAGAAATAGTAGTAGAAGTAGTAATAGAAACATTAATAGAAGTAGTAGTAGAAGTAGTAGTAGACGTAGTAGTAGTAGAAGAAGTAGTAGTAGTAGTAGAAACATTAGTAGAAGTAGTAGTAGACGAAGTAGAAGAAGTAGAAGAAGTAGTAGTAGAAGTAGTAGTATAAGTAGCAGTAGTAGTAGTAGTAGTAGAAGTAGTAGTATTCGTAGTAGTAGTAGTAGTACCGGTAGTAGTGGTCGAAGAATTAGAGTAGTAGTAATAATAGTAGCTGTATTAATTAACAAAAGTAGCGCAATGGTGGCAGTAATAGTAGTAGTAATAATGATGTAGTAGCAGTAGTAGTAGTAGTGCTTTTAATAGTAGTAGTAGTATTTTTAGTAGTAGTAGCAGTATTAAGAACAAATAACAGGAGCACCTCAGGTGTTACATTTCAAGGGATGGAAGCTGAAGTATCTCAACATCTGATATAAATTTTTTTTTAAATATGGTTTAGTTTTCCTTCATCAAGAGGAAACTGTGACAGTTAACTTTAAGAAGTTCCATTTTCACCTTCCTTGTATCAAACTTCACAAATATAACAGAATCCTCGAACGTTTCGGTTCCCTTTGGTGACACTTAAAGGTGCGAGATTAATGAAAGGTTCTTCAAAATCCAGGATAACACAGATTTCATGTTATCTTGTTTGAAGGTTGTCGTCACCTGCCTTATCACCGCGTAATTTTGTCTTCACTCTCCTGTTGTCTACCTGTTGCATCTAATGATTCATTATTTCAAAATAATTTAAACGGCGCTATTATCAATTTACAGAGTAATTCGATATGATTTTTTTTTCAATGAACGTCACGAGCGAGCGCAGCTACACACATGCACACGGGTGTGGGCATGCGCTTGTTTCATATATATATATATATATATATATATATATATATATATATATATATATATATATATATTATATTATATTATTATTATGGGCTCAGTATATATATATATATATATATATATATATATATATATATATATATATAATATATATATAACATAACTGTGACATAGCTATGCACGGCTTATGAGAACTGAACAAAGTATGCATGACTCACTCCACTTGACCAGCAATCTTAACACAGGCGCTCAGCAGCACTGAGCGTGTTTTCCTGATGCAAGGACATTCGTGGTCGTGGAGCCTCAGAGACTAATTTCAACCTCATCCTGTTAGTCTCTAAGGCTCCATGACCACTGATGTCCTTGCACCAGGGAAAACTCTCTCAGTACTGCTGAGCGCCTGGTGTTTAAGGATTGCTGGTCAAGTAGAGCGAGTGATGCGTATTTTGTTCAGTTCTCACAGGGCCGAGCATGGGAACGCAGGATCGAGTCCTGGCCAAGCCGCAGTTCTGTTAATGATTAAAAAATCAATTGTTTCCATGAAGGAGTGCAGGTGCCACCTACATCATCTTCACTAAATACACCACCTACATCACCTTCAGCAATGTAATAATGTTCCCATCACGGAATGTAGCTGCCACCTCCACCATCTGAATCACCTACATCACCTTGATGATGTGCAGCAGCCACCTACACCAATACACACACAACCCGCACATATAAAAGAGAGGAGCTTACGACGACGTTTCGGCCCGACTTGGACCATTTACAAAGTCACACTAACACACAGAACGAACGAACGAACGAGTTCAGGTAAGATCCCAATGGGATGAGCGGGGAAGACGGGACAGACGAAGAGTAGCGCTGGAGAGGAGTGTTCTTAGTCGTAGAGATAGAGCCAGGGCTTAACCCAGCAGCTGAGGCGATCGTGGGATAGAGCAGGAGAGATCAGGACTTGGCTGGCGATATGGGCGATGTCGGCAAGCTGTGCAGGCTGCATCATGGTGGTGGATGTGTAGAACTGGTCGGTAAATGGTTGCTGGAGATCGGCGGGAGGAGGGGGAGGCATACTTCAATATGATTGGTCGTTAAGTATGCAGAGAGGAGACAGGATAATCGGTGATTGGTGGATAGAAAACTCTTCATATCTGTGTTCCTGTTTAGTTTTACGTTCTTGTCGTAGAACCATTTTGAAGTCTTCTGAAAGCTTGTTTTGACAATACAGTAAGTTTGATCAAGGTTTTGTCTTTTTCTAAGTCTTCAATTAGTGCTGTTTCAGTGTGGTGAGGGCAGCCAGGAGCAACAGTGTACTTGATACTACCATGACGCATGGAATAGACGGCCTGAGGTGCATATAGAGTCGGGGTGTGAGGATTATATGTGTAGAAAGTGAGAGGTTCAGTTGGTCTGAATATTGTTTCCTCTTCCATTTCTTCAGGTCTTGGAGTATCTTGAGGGGGATTTTCAGGAGGGAGTGTCTTGGCTTTCTTGGCTTTTGGTGGTTGAGTTGGAGAAGGAGCAGGTGGTTCGTTAGTAGTAGCAGAGGAGGTGGAAGACAGAGATGGGTCAGGTAAGGTTGCTGATTGGTCCACAGCGGTGGTGATGTTGAAAGTAGCTGATTGGCTGTTTCTTGGAGATGGAATTTCAGGTGTTGTGACATTGCCAAAATCTTTGGTGAGCTTCATGATGTCGGCAGATGGTGGAGAGTCTGGAAAAGTAAAGTTTGGCATATTATTCAATCGGAAGAGCTCGTTAATAACAGTGTTGAAGGAACCTGGTATCACCATATTATGCATGTGTGCATATAGCATACAGTAATGAATTTTCGTAGGTTCACAAGCTGGTGGAGCGGTGGTGGAGGGTTGGGTAGCTTTTAAAAGTTTTGTAGTGTCGTCCTGGAGTTTGGTGATGGCAGCATAAGTAGGTGACTTGGAAGGTGTCTTCTTCTGTTCTGCTTCCTGGGTTTTTTTCAGAATTTCTCGACGAGTGGGGCACTTTGCCGCAAGAGTATGATGATTGTTTTTGCAGTTGAGACACTTAAGTGGGGCAGTAGAAGTGCAAGTCTTGGAATCGTGGCCTTCAGACCCGCAGGTAGAGCAGAACTTTTTGTTTTTTGTGGGGCAGTCTTTTGTAGAGTGTAAGTAAGAGTAGCAACTCCAGCATTGAGTAATATGATGGTACCTCTCAGCTTCAATATGAGAGGAGTTAATAAAGTAGTAGTGTATGGCCAGGCCTTCAGCCATAGCTTGGGCAGCCATTGACACATCAGTAAAAGTGATTTTTAGCATGGAGGAGGCTGTAGGAATCTTGGTGATGCTTTCCACTGAAGCCCAGGAATTTTGTTCTTCAATGGAGGTCTTTAGGTCTACAACAGGTTGTGTGGTAATCAGTTTGTCAAGTCTTTTCAGGAATACAGTCCTTTTAGCCCGTATGGCAGGAGAGGACATGACTTTGAAGCCACGGTCTGATAGAGTGGACAAAGCATAGGAGGTTAGTAACTTTTCAGCCTCAACATCGTCTTCACATACAACAATGAAGGTTTCTTGGAGTGTTAGGATGTTATTGATCTTGACATGTAAGTCGCCCCTGACGGCCACAGCAAGAGCAAGCTTGGATGAGTCATTAACCGTTCCACTGGAAGGTTTAATCTTGATTCTGTTAGAATAATTCATCTTGGTACATGCTTTTAGTTGAGGTAGAGGTTCCTCTCCCCGATGGGGATCGTATGGCCTTGGAGTTGGTGTGTTCCTGAACACACAGAGACAGAGGAAGGGTATTTATAGGCAGGCGGACAGGGGAGGGTACAAGAGAGTGGGGAAATGTAGGAGTAGTGGTAGTAGTGGTAGTAGTAAAGGTAGTAGAGTAGACAGTCATATGGGAAGGAGCACTGCAATGAGGCTAGCGGCCCGCAAGGGTGGTCCCTCTTTCTCCGTGCTCTCCGCATCTGTGATCCTCAGTTTCTTGAAGCAGAAATTTCCACTCTTCATAATTCTTTTTCCCGCCTGGGCTACCCTTCCCATTTCATAGACTCTGCTTTCTCTCGTGCTAAACGGACTTTCTTCTCTCCTAAACCCTCTACTCCTGAGAACTCTCCAGTCCTCTGCCTTCCCTACATCTCTGGTCTCTCTAATCACAGCAACTCTCTCCGTTCCTTAGACATCAAACTTACCTTTCGCCAAACTAACACTCTTCGCACTAATCTAGTTCATACCTCCCCTACCTCCACAGATTCTCCTGGTGTCTACTCTATTTCTTGCTCCTCCTGTCCTCTTCAGTACTTCGGAGAAACTGGCCGATCTCTTTCTGACAGACTCAGGGAGCACAAAAATAGTGTTAGGCTTGCCGACACTAATAATGCTCTTTTCTGTCATGTCAGAGATCACAGTCATCCCATTGATTGGTCTTCTGCTAAAACTGTCTACCCTACGTCTAACTTTCATAGTCGCCGCCTGGTTGAATCCTCCCTTATACACAACTTTCCCTGTATGAATCTTAGCCCTGGCTTTGTCTCTGTTGATGCTTTCCTCTCTCATTACATTGTTAAATGCTCTAAACTTCAGAACACCCGTGACTTAACCTGATTCCTTCCCTTTCTTATCTTCCCCCTTCTCCTTTTTTCTCCTTGGGTTTTCCTTTCTTTCTGTTCTTTCTTTTGCCTTGTTTTTTCCTTCATTTTTTCGCTTTTCTTCCCTCTCGTACCACCCTTGCGGGCCGCTAGCCTCATTGCAGTGCTCCTTCCCATATGACTGTCTACTCTACTACCTTTACTACTACCACTACTACCACTACTCCTACATTTCCCCACTCTCTTGTACCCTCCCCTGTCCGCCTGCCTATAAATACCCTTCCTCTGTCTCTGTGTGTTAGTGTGACTTTGTAAATGGTCCAAGTCGGGCCGAAACGTCGTCGTAAGCTCCTCTCTTTTATATGTGCGGGTTGTGTGTGTATTGTTCCAGTCACGGTATTGTGCCTTTTTTGTTACCTACACCAACTATACCACCTACATCACCTTCACCAGTGTAATAATGTTTCTGTGATAAAGTGTAGCAACTAACTGTTCTCCATCACCTTCACCATGATATAGTGCAGGAGCCACCTGCACCACCTTCATTATCTACCCCACCTGCACAAGGGTATTAATGTCTCCCTGGCACAGACAGAATGAGGAAAGTATTCAGATATTTTCCTGGGTTGAGGAAGGATAATCTTTCAATAATTTCCCTAAGGATGAATATAACTTGAAATACTTCCTGCTGAGAGAGCTTCACAGTTGTGGAGAATAGTAATCAACCATCGATCGTCCAGTCAGCCTATAACTGTTGGCTTTCGTTATCACTGTTTACAGCCTGGTTCCGGACCAGTCTTATTAACGGGCCTGATCAACCAGATTATTTATGGTAGCAGCACACAGTCCAGCGTCAGTACCACAGGATCAGGAAGTGACTGGAGTAACCCGTCTGGTTTCCTCAAACAGACAGCTAGCGGTCTCTTAGTAATATCCCTCGAATATGAAGAGAGGGTATTGAAATGTCCACGAATCCTTACACTTACTGAGTTTGTTCTTATACGTGATGCACCTCTATTTACTCAACTAATTCTCAGATAAAGAACAATGTGTGGGGGTATAATGTGTGGGGGTATATTGGGAAAGGTTAAAAAAAGAGAAACAATTTAGCGCCTCGTCCCGTATCTAAGATTAGGATTACCCTTTCTACTCACCCTATTTTTCTGTCCAGTCATCATGTTAATTACGTAGAAGAAGACATCAAGTAGAGATAACCACGAATCACTGAGAATTAATTTAATTAAGCCAGGTTATCAAAATAAACTTATCTTCATTCTAGGTCTCGGATAAACGCCATGTGAATACTGTCAGTACCTCGCATGTTTACAAATAAGAATAATCTTGTGTAAGATAGGAAGACATGTGCAAGCACTCATAGACACAAACACTGATCCCCCTCCCCCACCACACACACGGCTTAAGACATGGAAAATCATGCATCACAAACCTCCAGTTCTACGACAAGGTAACAGAAGTAAGACAGGAGAGAGAGGTTTGCCTAGACTGCATTTTCTTTGACACAGAATGGAAACAACGAGTGATGTCCGTGAAGAGGTGTCGGAATGGATGCAAGTGACGAGTGGGGTTCCATTGGGATCAGTGCTAGTGCTGGTACTGTTTCCTGTATACGTGAATAAAATGAGAGAAGGGATTGTCAGAAGTGTTCATGTTTGCAGACGACGTGAAACTAATGAGGAGAATACAAGCATTCGTGAACTAGGAAATACAACAATGTGATCTGCACAGGTTAAAGGTTTGGTCCGACGAATGGCTCCTGGAGGTTTAACCCCCACCAAGTGCAAATTTATGACGGTGGGGAAAGGGCAAAGAACATTGGAGATAGAGTACAGGCTAGGGGATCAAAGACTGCAAACCTTACTTACGGAAAAAAGATCTTGGAGTGAGTATTATGCCGAGCACGTCCACCGAGGAGCATAAATAACCGGTGCAACATATGGGCGCCTGGCAAAACTGAAAATAGCATTTCGAAATCAAAGGAGTCAATCACGACATTGTACACCGTGTACGTCAGGACCATATTAGAGTATGCAACACCAGTATGGAACCCACACCTGGTCAAACACGTCAAGAAATTGAAGAAAGTGCAAAGGTTTGCAACAAGACCAGAACAATGGGACACAAGTGGAAGCTGTGTTTCGATCCCTGCAACCACAAATAGGTGAGTAAACACACTCTCCAAGCACAAACATGCACGGACGCACACACAAACATATGAAGTGTCTGCCAACCCCCTCACCTCTTTTGTTGCAAATGTTAGAATTAGTGATGATGATGATTGTTATTAACATTAAAGTATTATTACATAATATTAATATCGCTATTCTTAGTTTCTGTGCACACACTATTAAAAATTCTACGTTATCATCTGAATCGTTATTTTATTTGTACAGGATAAAATTTTAATATCGTGACATGGGTGTGATGTCATGTGATGTTCTGCTTGTTTATAATACTATGTGTAGGTGGCTATGGGACCCAGGTATATGTGGCACAGGAAGTTTCAAGGCTGTGACTAAGGTTACTGATCTCTAGCCACTGGGGTTACTGACCTCTAGCCACTGAGGTTGCAAATTCTCATTTATAGCCCGCTCTTTTCAGATAGCTCCAGACGTTAGATAGTAGAGAATATCTTACAAATGAACGATGTTGATGTTCGCTCACTCTCATTTCTATTAAATTCTGGAATCCGTATCTCTTGCACGAGTTTTGGAGACCAATAGTTATGATTGACTGGGTTGTAGGCCTCTCAGGTAGGTCTAAAAGTTTCTTTGGTGCTTCTATCTGTCCACTTCGCCGGCTGTTACCTATCTGACTGTTGTGGCTGTTCGGTCGTGTACTTACTTATAACTTGGGGTGACATATTTTCCTTTAGAATGTAACGCTGGGTCCGTCAGTGAGACACATCGAGTGTTTATCATGTGTTGTGGCACTCATCAAGTTGTGGCACTCATCAAGTTGTGGCACTCATCAAGTTGTGGCTTTGTGTGATTAATCTTGCTGTGTCAACTGTATGCAATTTATGGTGTGAATTACTCTTGCACTCACGCTAGATATAGAATTATAAGTCAGTCTTCCTTATTAAGTTACATCCTTGTTACATCCTTGTTGAAATTAATTATCTGTGTTTATATGCACATTAATATACGTTCATATTTAATGAGAGAAAATAAAATCAAAGCTTACTGAAATTCCCGGACTCAGAGTAATAAGTAAATAAATTTATTTTTGCAATTAAATACTTATATAATTTTAATCCCGGATCTAATGAACTATGGTAATAGATATTTAATTTTACCATATTAATAACTGAAGTTGGTGTCTCTTATTAGGCCTAACATACAGGCCGAGGGAAAACAAGTATTCGTCAATCAGGCTGTTGGCGTTGGCATATAATACACATACACGTACACACACATATGTACAGCTACTTACTCAATTCCAGGACATTTATCCACAAACTCACAATATAAAAGTGACTCGTCCTCACAGCACAAACTAGGACAGGGATTAGTGACTTCTCGCAGTTGAGATTACTCTTCGGGGAAGAACTCGAAGAACGAAGAAAGGGTAAACAAAACACCAATTTACAATGGGTGCGCTGAGTCAGGATGTCGGAGGACACAGAAGGATCTGATGTTGGTTTGATTCAAATTCATCAGTGATTAAAATTACAGAATTTTTTTTCGCGATCTTCCACATAGATGTAGAGGAAGAAACGAATGAAGTACTGGGACCAGGGAAGACACAAGAGAGAGAGAAGGTCTATTATTAATGAAGAAAAGGAACATTGCCTGGGAGATCTATAAATGCTAAAGACAGAACTAGAAGAGATAAAGGGAAGGTGGTGTGGAGTAGAGACAGAACCAAATACAACAGGAGCCTGAGGAGAGGTCAAATGAAATATAGATAGTGAATGAAAGGGAGATTTGAAATACTGAACAATCAAGTGGTGAGGCTGATGTGAGTAAAGTAGCAAATTTTGATATATGCGGAAGGCGCGCAAGAGACAAAATATAGCACGTCAAATTGACCCTTACAACAGAAATGACATGAGAACATATCTTCAAATAGAAACCACTGTTAAGGGAGATGGGAAGATATGTGTATCTACTAGGAGAGAACAATACAGGAGAGGGAACTGAGGGAGAGAATAAGAAACAATCAAAGACAGGATGGAGAACCAGTGAATGCAGTGACAAAGGGAACACCAAGCTCAACACCGTGTGCAACCTTAACCTCACGAGGCACTTCAAGCTCAGGCCTACACAGTCTCTCAAGACCCTGCCCCTCTTCCCAGTCAAACACAATAAATCAAAACAAAACATTCCTTTACCTCCCATCATCATCTGCCACCTACTCTCTAATTCCTAACCACTTCCAGTTCAATAAATCCCACCCCAACCCCATTCCCCTACTTCACTCTGCTTCCCACCCTCCCCATCCTCCTTCACCCACACCAATTCTCTCATTCTCTTCCAGTGCAAGAATTAGCCCTCACAACCATCATTCATCCTAATCCGCAACTGTCACCTTCCTGTATTTCCCCACCTACCTCTTTGACATCTGGACAAGTGTTAAAACAAGAACGCAAAAACTAGAGAAAAGTAGTAATAAAAAAAACTGAAAGTGGGGTATATAAATACAGATGGAATAACAAATAAGAGTGATGAATGGAAAGTGTGGCTAGTGTAAGCATCCTCAGACACTGTAGCAATAAGGGAGATAAAGCTCACAGAGATGATACCAGAGGAAATAGTGGAAACAGTGAAGGTGGAGGAATTGTAAATCTTACCAGGCACTAATGAATTTTTGAGGAGATGAGTGGAATAAACTGAGTGGGGTCAAGTAACTATAAAACAGGAAAACTAAGATCTGGCAGACATATGGTGGTGAAAGTGGTAATGCTATGCTGCCACCTTTATGGAGTGGGGCTATATCCGTTGTTTTTAGTGACTGTGGAATTTCACCCATGTCTAAGCTCCTTCTCCATAATATACGTATGGCACGTGAAAGTGGTTTCTTGCAGTTCTTAATGAACACAGAGTTCCACGAGTCTGGGCCTAGAGCTGAGTGCATGGGCATGTTGTCAATGGTTTCTCAAAGTCTATTGAAGTTAGGGTAATGTCGGAAATTTGGCATTCATTGATGGAGTTTTGAGGCTCATTCATGAAAAAATAATTTGGATCGTCGATCTTTAGACTGATTAGTGGCTCGCTAAACACAGTCGTATTGGGATTTCAGTATCTCACTCATTTCTTTGTTGTCATCTGTGTAAGTCCCATCTTGTCTGAGCAAGGGCCCATTACTAGATATGGTATTTGCCTTGTTCTTGGCATATGAAAAGAAATATTTCGAATTTCTTTCAATTTCACTAATCGCTTTTAGATCCTCCTGTCTCTCCTGGATCCTGTATGTGTCATTTAACTTAAGTTTGATACTTTCCACTTCCCTGTTCAGCGCTTCCTTACTTGCATCAGATAGTCTAGCGTTCTTGAGGAACTCAGTGATTCTTCGTCGTCTTCTGTAGAGGGAGCGTCTTTCTCTCTCCAGTTTACTTCTTCTCTTCTTTTTTCTTAGGGGAATATGCCTTGAACGTACTTCAGCTGCCAGGAAATTGATCCTTTCAAGGCATTGGTTTGGATCCATGTTATTTAAGATATATTCCCAACATGTTTCATTTAAGACATGGTTAACCTGATCCCAGTTGATGATCTTTTTGTCGAAGTTGTATTTGGTGGAGACACCTTTACACCTACGTGCATTTTACTGATCAGGACCCCTGTGCATGTAAGTCTGTGCTTCGATTAGATTGTGATCGGAATTAGTTGCTTTTGATATTATGTTTCTTATCAGGTCATCATTATTTGTCAAGATAAAGTCCAGTGTGTTTTCCAGTCTTGTTGGCTCCACAATTACTTCTGACTTAGGGTGTGTTTATCAGAGAGATTTAGTAGCTCATATGTGTGTGACCTTTCATCTGCGCTGCCTCCAGGGATCGTTCCTACTATAATAATATTTGCTACATTCTTCCATTTTGTATGCCTTAGGTTGAAATCACCAAGCAGTAAGATGTTTGGGGATGGAGCTGGAAGGCTTTCCAGACAGTTATCAATTTTCAGTAGCTGTTCCTTAAACTGTTGGGAAGTTGAGTCTGGTGGCTTATATACAACCATGATAACTAGGTTTTTGTTCTCGATCTTTATTGTTAGAATTTCAGCTACATCATTTGTGGTGTTCAGCATCTCCCTGCTGATGATTGACTCTTTGACATACAGGCCAACCCCCCCTTGTTACCTGTTCTTTCTGTCGCATCTAAAAAGGTTGTACCCATTTATCCATATTTCGTTGTCAAAATGATCTTTTGTGTGGGTCTCTGTGAAGGCTGCAAACATCACATTTGACTCCTCTAGAAGTCCAATGATAAAATATATTTTTTTGTTGTTGGTGGATGGCTTAAGGCCCTGTATATTAGCAAATATAAACGAGGTCGTATTCAGTGTTTGTTTGGGGGATTTTGTCATTGACATCAGTAGTTGTTTTTCTGGAGGGCCATGGGAAGCCACTGGCTGTGCCTCCAGTCCAACAACGCTCCAAGATGGTTGACTATTTTTGTTATTTCCTTCCATTTTTCTTTCTTCGTTTCCTGCCACTTCAAATTACTTGGAATGGGTCAACTAGTTTCCTCTCACTATCTGCAAGCTCACGGTAAACCAGATCACTCTCACTTCCTGCAATCTCATGGTCAACCAGATCACTCTCACTACCTGCAGGCTCATGGTCAACCAGACCATTCTCACATCCTGCAGTCTCATGGTCAACCAGACCACTCTCACATCCTGCAGGCTCATGGTCAACCAGACCACTCTCACTTCCTGCAGGCTCATGGTCAACCAGACCACTCTCACATCCTAGTCTCATGGTCAACCAGACCACTCTCACATCCTGCAGTCTCATGGTCAACCAGACCACTCTCACATCCTGCAGTCTCATGGTCAACCAGACCACTCTCACTTCCTGCAGGCACATGGTCAACCAGACCACTTTCACTTCCTGCAGGCACATGGTCAACCAGATCACTCTCACTTCCTGCAGGCTCATGGTCAACCAGATGACTCTCACTTCCTGCAGGCTCATGGTCAACCAGATGACTCTCACTTCCTGCAGGCACATGGTCAATCAGACCACTCTCACTTCCTGCAGGCACATGGTCAATCATATCACTCTCACTTCCTGCAGGCACATGGTCAACCAGACCACTCTCACTTCCTGCAGGCACATGGTCAACCAGATCACTCTCACTTCCTGCAGGCACATGGTCAATCAGATCACTCTCACTTCCTGCAGGCACATGGTCAACCAGATCACTCTCACTTCCTGCAGGCACATGGTCAACCAGATCACTCTCACTTCCTGCAGGCACATGGTCAATCAGATCACTCTCACTTCCTGCAGGCACATGGTCAACCAGATCACTCTCACTTCCTGCAGGCACATGGTCAACCAGATCACTCTCACTTCCTGCAGGCACATGGTCAACCAGATCACTCTCACTTCCTGCAGACACATGGTCAACCAGATCACTCTCACTTCCTGCAGGCACATGGTCAACCAGATCACTCTCACTTCCTGCAGGCTCATGGTCAACCAGATCACTCTCACTTCCCGCAGGCTCATGGTCAACCAGATGACTCTCACTTCCTGCAGGCACATGGTCAATCAGACCACTCTCACTTCCTGCAGGCACATGGTCAACCAGATCACTTTCACTTCTTGCAGGCTCATGGTCAACCAGACCACTCTCACTTCCTGCAGGCTCATGGTCAACCAGATACCTCTCACTACCTTCTGCATCACTCTACCTGCCTTTTTCTTAACGTATTGTTTTCATATTTTTTTAATCATAATGAAAAACTAGAACAAGAAAAACAACAGCAAGAACAATGACTCATTATTTTCAAATGCGTTAAACCTTTTGGCATCGCCCAGTGTGGCAAAGGGCTGTTTCCTGATGATGCATAAGTAAAGATGTTAATTTTGACTGAAGTGATCACAAACTCACTCTCTCTCAACATAAATACACACACACACACACACACACACACACATAGTGTGCAAAGTCCTGGAGAAAATCATCAGGAAAAAAATGGTGGAGCACCTCGAGCTGAACAGGATAATAAACACCAGACAGCACGGATTCCGGGAAGGCAAATCCTGTGTAACAAACCTCCTAGAGTTCTATGATAAAGTAACAGAGGTAAGGCAAGAGAGAGAAGGGTGGGTTGATTGCATTTTCCTGGACTGCAGGAAGGCCTTCAACACAGTTCCTCACATGAGATTAGTAAAGAAGTTGGAAAAACAAGCATGTATAACAGGAAGAGCACTGGAATGGATCAGGGAATACCTCACAGGGAGGCAACAACGGGTCATGGTGCGTGATGAGGTATCACAGTGTGCGCCTGTGACGAGCGGCGTACCGCAGGGGTCAGTCCTAGGACCAGTGTTATTCTTGGTATATGTAAACGACATGACGGATGGGATAGACTCAGAAGTGTCTCTGTTCGCAGATGATGTGAAATTAATGAGGAGAATCACATCGGAAGAGGACCAAGCAGGACTTCAAACAGACCTGGACAAGCTTGACATCTGGTCTAGCAACTGGCTTCTCGAATTCAATCCCACCAAATGAAAAGTCATGAAGATCGGAGAAGGACAAAGAAGACCGCTGACAAAGTACAGGCTAGGTGGACAAGGGCTACAAACCTCGGCAAAGGAGAAAGACCTTGGGGTGAGTATAACGCCAAGTACGTCTCCGGAGGCACACATCAACCAGATAACTGCGGCAGCATATGGGCGACTGGCAAACCTAACATTAGCGTTCCGTTACCTAAACAAGGAATCGTTCAAGACACTGTACACCGTGTACGTCAGGCCCATACTAGAATATGCAGCACCAGTCTGGAACCCACACCTGGTCAAGCACGTAAAGAAACTAGAGAAAGTGCAAAGGTTTGCGACAAGGCTAGTTCCACAACTCAGGGGTCTGTCCTATGAAGAAAGGTTGAGGGAAATAGGACTAACAACACTGGAGGAAAGAAGGGTCAGAGGAGACATGATAACGACATACAAAATACTGCGGGGAATCGACAAGGTAGACAGGGACAGGATGTTCCAGAGAGGGAACACAGAAACAAGGGGACACAACTGGAAGCTGAAGACTCAGATGAGTCAAAGGGATGTTAGGAAGCATTTCTTCAGCCACAGAGTAGTCAGGAAGTGGAATAGTCTAGAGAAAGATATAGTGGAGGCAGGAACCATACATAGTTTTAAGACGAGGTATGATAAAGCTCATGGAGCAGGGAGAGCAGAGACCCAGTAGCGGACAGCGAAGAGGCGGGGCCAGGAGCTGAGTCTCGACCCCTGCAACCACAATTAGGTGAGTACACACACACACATACAAAAAAAAAACAGAAACAGAAGGTGTCTATTAGACTAGAGCCTCTAGGAAGAAGAATAAGCATAGAAGGTACAAGCTAGTAGGTGGTTATTTGGTCAGGTCAGGTCAGAGGACCGCTCACACACACACTCTCACATACACTCACACACCCTAACACACCCAGACACACATTCCCACCCACTACTTTTCACACACTCACACACTCCCACTCACTACTTTTCACACACTTACATAGAACCCCCCCACACACACGGACACACGTACACACAGACCCACATGCACACAGACCTACACACACACACACAGACCCACACACACATGTGCACACACACACACACACACAAAGACCCACACACAGAAAGTGATGTAGTAGAGGCAGAATCCATACACAGCTTTAAGAAGAGGTATGGTAAAGCTCATGGAGCAGGAAGAGTGACTAGTAGCGGCTAGTGAAGAGGCGGGGCCAGGAGCTTTGACTCGACCCTGCAACAACAACTAGGTGAGTACACACACACAGGACCACACACACAGAGACCCACTCACTCAGACACACACACACAAACACACACACACACACAGCCCCCGGTGGCCTAGTGGGTAAAGCTCTTGCTTCACGCACGGAGGGGCCGGGTTCAATTCCCGGTGGGGCAGAAACATTTCGAAGTGTTTCCTTACATACACATACACACACATATATACAACAGGCCTAGTGTCTAATTGACATGTGCCTAGGACAAAATGGTAACTACACACACACACACACACACACACACACACATGCAGTATCACAGAGACAGGATGTTCCAGAGATGGGACACAGAAACAAGGGGTCACAATTGGATGTTGAAGACTCAGATAAGTTAAAGGGATGTTAGGAAGTATTTCTTCAGTAATAGAGTTGTCAGGAAGTGGAATAGCCTGGCAAGTGATGTAGTGGAGGCAGGAACCATACATAATTTTAAGACTACGTTTGATAAAGCTCATGGAGCAGGGAGAGAGAGAACCTAGTAGCGGTCAGTGAAGAGGCTGCTGGGCCAGGACCTGAGTCTCGACCCCTGCAACCACAACTAGGTGAGTGGGCGAGTACACACACACGTGGGGGAGTAACTCGCGGGAGTTATAGATCATTTGCGCTCGTGAATCTTTAGTAGTTTTTGGCCCATTACCAGTGAACAACCCGAGAAGCGATACACGAACTGTCCCTAATCAGAAAAGGAGGTGAAGGATAAAGTTACATAAAACAATATGAATCAGTGCCACGAGAGAGAGAGAGAGAGAGAGAGAGAGAGAGAGAGAGAGAGAGAGGAGAGAGAGAGAGAGAGAGAGGAGAGAGAGAGAGAGAGAGAGAGAGAGAGAGAGAGAGAGAGAGAGAGAGAGAGAGAGAGAGAGTAGAGAAAAGTAAGAAGAAAGAAGGAGTGAAATGTAGAAGAAGTGAGAGAGACTGAGGAGAGAGAGACGAGCAGCTTGTGTGGTGTAGGTGGTATCGCCACATCCCAATACCAGCAAATTCAATCAGAATAAGTGTGACTCAAACCAGAGAGATAAAAGATAAGGATAGATGAGTTAGTGAATACAGTGAAGAAGAAACAGAAGGAGTGCCGCCAAATCGTGAAGCATCGTGCAGCGGCAACTGAGCGGAATCCAGACGACAGCTCTGCCGAATGTAATCAGGCAGGACTACAAAGAGACCTGGACAGGCTGGACACGTGGTCCAGCAACTGGCTACTCGAATTTAACCCCGCCAAATGCAAAGTCATGAAGATCGGGGAAGGGCAAAGAAGACCGTAGACAGAGTATAGGCTAGGTGGCCAAACACTGCAAACATCACACAAGGAGAAAGATCTTGGGCTGAGTATAATACCAAGCACGTCTCCAGAAGCACACATCATCCAGATAACTGCTGCAGCATATGGGCGCCTGGCAAACCTGAGAATAACATACCGATATCTCAGTAAGGAATCGTTCAAGACACTGTACACCGTGTACGTCAGGCCCATACTGGAGTATGCAGCACCAGTTATGAACCCACAACTGGTCAAGCACGTCAAGAAATTAGAGAAAGTGCAAAGGTTTGCAACAAGGCTAGTTCCAGCGCTAAGGGAAATGTCCTACGAAGAAAGTTAAGGGAAATCGGCCTGACGACACTAGAGGACAGGAGGGTTAGGGGAGACATGATAACGACATACAAAATCCTGCGGGGAATAGATAAGTTGGACAGAGACAGGATGTTCCAGAGATGGGACACAGAAACAAGGGGTCACAATTGGAAGCTGAATATTCAGATGAGTCACAGAGTTGTCAGGAAGTGGAATAGTCTAGCAAGAGAGGTAGTGGAGGCAGGAAACATACATAGCTTTAAGACGAGGTATGAAAAAGCTCATGGAGCAGGGATAGAGAGGACCTATTAGCGATCAGTGAAGAGGCGGGGCCAGGAGCTGAGTCTCGACCCATGCAACCACAAATAGGTGAGTACACGAGGCAGCATTCTTTAACAATGCTCCCAGCATTTAGCACTCTAGTTCCAGTTCTAGGAAATTGTCAGCGGTCAATGTGCAGCATACAGTTAGTGAAGACACCTACAAGAGTATAGCAAGGGTGCAGCATACAGTTAGTGAAGACACCTACAAGAGTATAGCAAGGGTGCAGCATACAGTTAGTGAAGACACCTACAAGAGTATAGCAAGGGTGCAGCATACAGTTAGTGAAGACACCTACAAGAGTATAGCAAGGGTGCAGCATACAGTCAGTGAAGACACCTACAAGAGTATAGCAAGGGTGCAGCATACAGTTAGTGAAGACACCTACAAGAGTATAGCAAGGGTGCAGCATACAGTTAGTGAAGACACCTACAAGAGTATAGCAAGGTGCAGCATACAGTTAGTGAAGACACCTACAAGAGTATAGCAAGGGTGCAGCATACAGTTAGTGAAGACACCTACAAGAGTATAGCAAGGGTGCAGCATACAGTTAGTGAAGACACCTACAAGAGTATAGCAAGGGTGCAGCATACAGTTAGTGAAGACACCTACAAGAGTATAGCAAGGTTTCCGGAGTCTGAAAAAGGTGATAAGGTCAGATAATTTACAATTTAAATTTGAATGTGCGAGTTGTTTATTCACTGACAGTCGTTCATTGCGTCTTAACTTGGGTTTATGTATCGAAAATGTCCTATAAGTAAACAACATGCCCAAGCTATCCTCCATTACTTGTATAATAAGCAAGCAATATATCGTCAGATATACGCAGCATCACAGAGTGCACACCTGGAGAACCACAGAGAAAAATAGAAGATTTTAGAACAATTAGAAAAAGTAAATCAGGGCATACAAAATAGTCTAGGGGGAATAAAGGAAAGAAAAGTTAAATATTTACCTAGTAAAAAAAATAGAAAAGGGAACTCAGATGAAAAACTAAACACGCAGAAGAGTAACAGATATGTAGAAAAAATCTGACAATGTTGGAGATGTTAATGGTTTGGTTCTTAGCTTTGAGAGGTGATCTGTTCTTAGCTCAGAGAGGACGTGTCTAGGGTTCTCTGTGGACTGAACCACTTTTGCTCTGTGAAGTGAACCAAGATGCCGTCCATTGAGCAACTTTACCAGTAGCTTAAGGAGGAATTGAGGGTAGCGAAGCTTGAGATTCGGCGATTGACGGAGGAAAACAAGAGGATTCGTAGTAGTCCTCCTGTTGTGAGTCCTCAGGTCAAGAAGGGAACCTGGGCAGTGGCCGGACTTCATGGAACGAAGTTGAAGATCAAGAAAACGAATGGAGAGTTAGAAACGATGAAGAAGAAAGAGACTGCTGTGGAAACATCGAATGCCTTCTCCGTGCTACCCGATGAATGTGAGTCGACTACTGGGAACGTCACGACGAACGACACAAAGGAAGGTAAAAACATTGTTGTTGTTGGGGATAGCCAGGTTAGGTATATGGATAGGGCATTCTGCTTGAAGGATAGGAGTAGGAGACAGAGGGTTTGCTTTCCTGGGGCTGGGATGGAGGATATTGTTAGCCGGCTTGACAACATCATGAACGGTAATGGGATCAATCCTATTATCTGCCTCAGTGCTGGAGGCAATGATGTAGGCAAGCGTAGAAGTGAGGATTTAGTTAGAAGGTACAGGACAGCAATAGACATAATTAGGAAGAAGGGGGGGCGCCCTGTTATATGTGGCATTTTGCCAAGAAGGGGTGTTGGAAATGAATGGCTGTCCAGAGCGATTGGTATAAATTGCTGGCTGGACAAACACTGTAAGGATAATGCAGTCCCATTCATTGACAACTGGGACCACTTCTATGGCCGAAATGACATGTATGCCAGGGATGGGGTTCACTTATCCAGGGCAGGTGTAGAATTTCTCTCTAGCTCAGTTGAGGATGTTGTTAGGGCTTTAAACTAGGATTAGTTAGAGGTATGGGTTTAGGAATGGTGAATAATGAGGGTAAAAATATTGATTCAGGCTTTGACATCATAAATCTTAACAATAACAGTAATCGAGTAACACAGGGTAATAATAGTAACAGAAATTGTGTAAAACAAAAGCTGAATATGAAAAAGGTTTACAAGAAGATACATCTCAATGTATTTTACACTAACTGTCGAAGCGCCAGAAATAAAATTAACGAATTACGTTTGGTAGCATGTGCTGGGAACTTTGATGTCATTGCAATAACTGAAACATGGTATAATATAAAGAGTTGGGATATGATTGCTGAGTGTCATATTCAGGGGTTTAAGTTGTTCCATGTAGATAGATATAATGGGAAAGGGGTTGGAGTTGCATTATATGTACGAGAAAATATAAATTGCTGCATAAAAACAGGCATAAAAATAGATGGATCATTAACAGAATCTGTTTGGGTAGAGTTTCTAGAAGGTCAAGAAAAACTGATTGTAGGTGTAATATACCGACCTCCAGGCTTGGATCATGATAGAGGGAGACTTCTTTGGGACGAAATTGTTAGGGCTTCTAGACACAATAACGTAGTGATAGTAGGGGATTTTACCTTAGTCAAATTGACTGGACTTCTTTGACCGGTAATCTGGAGTCCAGTGACTTTATGGAAGTAGTTCAGGACTGTTTTCTGAAGCAGTGTGTGACGGAGCCTACCAGAAGTAATAATTTGCTCGACCTAGTATTGTCAAATAAAGAAACCCTTGTAAATAATCTGATCACTGAAGAGCTTGGCGCAAGTGATCACAAATCCATTACTTTTAATATTACCTGGGAGTACGAGAATAGGGATAATACGGTAAAAGTTCCTGATTTTCGTTCTGCCGACTATACTGGACTTAGAGAACACCTGTCTAATCTCGACTGGGGTAATCTAGCTAACGATTACGATGGGATCTGCGTTTATGATTTTTTTCTTAATAATGTACAACGTGCACAGAGTATATTTATTTCCCAGAGAGAATTTAGGTCAAATAATAACGATCCCAAATGGATTAACAGGAGGCTAAAACATCTATTAGGGGAGAAAAGAGGAATTTATAGGCGCATCAAAAGAGGAGATGTTAACCTTATTGACCAATATGTTCAGTTGAAAAGAGAAGTAAAAAAAGGGATTAGAAAGGCTAAACGTGACTATGAGATTAAGGTTGCTAATGAATCAAAGACTAATCCAAAAGGGTTCTTTCAAGTGTATAGGACGAAGGTGAGGGAAAAGGTAGGGCCTCTGAAAATTGGGAATGGACAGCTGACGGATAACGAACTGGAAATGTGTTCTCTATTTAATGATTTTTTTTTGTCAGTCTTAACACAAGAAGACGTAAATGAGATTCCAGAAATTAACAATTATTCAGTTCCTGAAGAATTCAAGTTAACTAAAATTACTGTCACGAGGGACATGGTTATCAAACAGATAGATAAACTGAAGCAAAATAAGTCCCCGGGACCCGACGAGTTGTTTTCCAGGGTACTTAAAGAATGCAAGATGGAACTTAGTCAGCCATTAACGAATGTGTTTAATACGTCCATCCTAACTGGTATTGTGCCAGAGATGTGGAAGATAGCTAATGTAGTTCCTATATTCAAATCAGGGGATAAGTCAATTCCATCAAATTACCGTCCAATAAGCCTCACATCTATAGTAGGCAAATTATTAGAATCAATTATAGCTGATATTATTAGAAGTCACCTTGAAGAACATAATTTGATTAATGAATCTCAGCATGGGTTCACGAGAGGTCGTTCCTGCCTAACAAATTTACTGACGTTTTTCAATAAAACATTTGAGGCAGTAGACAGTGATAAAGAATATGATATAGTTTACTTGGTTTTCAGTAAGGCCTTCGATAGAGTACCTCACAAGAGACTCTTAAGAAAGGTGGCAGCTCATGGTATAGGAGGTAAAGTTCTAGCATGGATAGAGGCATGGCTTACCAATAGAAAGCAGAGAGTTTCCATTAATGGGGTCAAATCTGAATGGGGATTAGTCACTAGTGGCGTTCCACAAGGATCAGTTTTAGGCCCATTGTTGTTCATAATTTACATAAATGACCTTGATGAAGGAATTGCAAGTGACATGAGTAAATTTGCTGATGATACAAAAATAGGCCGTATGATTCATTCTGAGGAGGATACCAGTGAACTCCAGGAGGATTTGGACAAATTAATGTCTAGGTCTGAAAAGTGGCAGATGAAGTTCAATGTGGATAAGTGTAAGGTACTAGTCCTTGGTAATGAAAATATCCCTCGAATTTATAAACTAGGTGAAGTAGAGCTTAATCATACAGAATGTGAAAAAGACTTGGGAGTCATGGTAAGCAGGAATCTAAAGCCAAGACAACAGTGCCTAAGTGTGCGCAATAAGGCTAACAGATTACTAGGATTTATTTCAAGAAGTATAAGCAACAGAAGTCCGAAAGTTATTTTACAGCTCTATACATCAATAGTGAGACCTCATTTGGATTATGCAGCTCAGTTTTGGTTTCCTTACTACAGGATGGATATAGATTCATTGGAGAACATACAAAGAAGAATGACTAAAATGATTTACAGTATAAGAAATCTCCCGTATGAAGATAGACTTAGAGCGTTGAATCTCCACTCTCTGGAGAGACGTAGAATGAGGGGAGATATTATCGAGGTGTACAAGTGGATGATGGGCATAAACAAAGGTGATATTAATAAAATACTGAGGATATCGAACCAAGTAAGAACCAGAAATAACGGATTTAAATTGGATAAATTTAGATTTAGAAAGGACATAGGCAAGTACTGGTTTTCGAACAGAGTTGTAGATGCGTGGAACAATCTTCCGAGTACTGTGATAGAGGCTAGGACCTTGGGTGGCTTTAAAAAGAGATTGGACAAATATATGAGTGGGAGGGGCTGGGTTTGATTGGTGTCGTGAGTACGGGAATAAATTCTTAGGTAGTGGTGGTTTTGATATGGACCTGCCTTGTATGGGCCAGTAGGCCTTCTGCAGTGTTCCTCCATTCTTATGTTCTTATGTTCTTATACCGACACAATGGAAAAATAAACACATAAGCAGTATAATGTGATCCTTTATTGACAACGTTTCGCCCACGCAGTGGGCTTTATCGAGTCACAAACAGATCTCGATAAAGCCCACTGCGTGGGCGAAACGTTGTCAATAAAGGATCACATTATACTGCTTATGTGTTTATTTTTCCATGGAGATGTTAATAAGTGGAAAGGTGCTTGAGACTACATGGTGGAAGCAAACAATATTACTGCTTTAAAACAGATATGATAACAACAACAAGCATTTTTCTCAATTTAGAAAGGATTTAGGAAAGTATTGGTTTGGAAATTGGTTAGTTGATGAGTGGAACGGTCTGCCTAGTAGGGTTATCGAACCTAAAACTTTGAGTAGTTTCAAATTTAAGTTGGATATTACATGAGTGAGTAGGGTTGATTTTTAGTGGGATTTGCACGTGAGTAAATAGAATTAGAAAAGCTTATTGCTTGAGTAGCTTTTATTCTGTTAGTGGGTTGGATTTGTGAAAGACCTGCCTAGTATGGACCCACAAGCCTCTTTTCTCATGTTCTTATAAGATTAAATTGGTTATTTAGTTCATGCAGTGTGAGTTGAAAACAATATTCTTGTTGCTGATGGTATGGCGCAAGCGTTCATGAAAAATGTCTTTTCTGAAGTTTTCGTACTCAACCAAACCATTTCTTCTCTATTAACAAGCAAAAAAAAAAAAAAAAAAAAAAAAGATAGTCATATTAATTAAAGGTGTACAAAATGTTTTTATGCTCTGTTACGCTAAAACCTGCTCTTCCATTCCTTACTCAACACAAAATAGAAACTGCCAAATTTCGCAGAAAGCTCTGCGCTGGTGGCTGGATCCATCAGTCTCTCTCTGGTGTTCCAGGCGAGCAGCCACGCTCGCAACAGCTGGAGCAGACATCAGCAGTCAGGTCAGACCAGGATTAATCAAAGCTTCAAAAATGTTGCTGATGCGTCTGGCTGTGATGCTGAGGCTGTCCCAGGAGCATCGTATTCTCTTGCATCTTGCTGATGTGTGATGGGGTGCCTCTACATTTGTGGGTGTATACCTAGGTACGCCTGTGTATGTGGGAGTGAGTGTATATATATGTAAATGTGTGAATGCAGGTGTATACGATGATGGATGTAGGCGTATGTACATGTATGAAAGCAGGTGTGTACTTACTAGGTGTATGTGCATGAGTATACATATGTGAGTGTAAGTACGTGAGTGTGCATAAATATACCTACGTGTGTGCGAGTGCGTTACTATGAATTTGGAAAAATAAATGAGAAATGTGATCATAGAGTTAAAACCCGTAAAATGACGTTAGCAGATATAAAAGAAAAAGTAGGGAAATTTATATATTTTGTATTAAAAAAAAATATTAACACATAGGCCGTTTCCCACCAAGGCAAAAAAAAACTTTCATCATCATTCACTCAATCACTGTCTTGCCAGTGCTTACACTACAGCTACAAAACTGCAACATTAACACCCCTCCATCAGAGTGCCGGCACTGTACTTCCCATCTCCAGGAATCATGTCCGGCCTGCCGGTTTCCCTGAAACGTTTCATAAATGTTACCTTGCTCACACTCCAACAGCACGTCAAGTCCTAAAAACCATTTGTCTCTATTCGCTCCTATCTAACACACTCACGCACGCTTGCTGGAAGTCCAAGCCCCTCGCACACAAAACCTCTTTTGGCCAGTTTTACCTAATCGGCACGACATATATATATATATATATATATATATATATATATATATATATATATATATATATATATATATATATATATATATATATACATATGTATATATGTCGTACCGATTAGGTAAAACTGGTCAATTCAAGAACTCATCTAAAATTAAATTCTTTCTAAAATTTTCTCTTATACGTTTAAAGATATATTTTTTTCATTTATGTCAATGTAAGAATTTATAATTTTGTACCAAGAGAAACTTTGAAAACCTACCTAACCTTATTACAACAAGCGCAATTTAATTTAGCCTAACCCAACTAAATATATTTTAGATACTTTAATATTAATTTAATAATAAGCAAACACAATGAAATATATTTTTTTCGTTATGTTCAGAATGATTTTGGCGAAATTATTGCATACACAAATTTTCACTTGTCTTATATGGCAAGGTGAGCGTTGATATTTAAGCCAAAATCGCAAGTTTTACCTAATCGGCACGACATATATATATATATATATATATATATATATATATATATATATATATATATATATATATATTGTATATATATATATGTATGTATTATTGTAACAACGAACTATTGGTATTGATCAATAACAACACTGCGACTAGCAAAGGACTCGAACCCATGTTGTTTAGGCCCACCTCATGGTCAGCGAAAACCACATGACGCTCTAACCCACAGAACCACCAAATCCTACAAGAATCAAGAACCCAGCAGAGCTAGGTGTGTTACCTTGATCCGAGGACTTACGGTGGTGTGGGTGTCTCTGAGCTAATTTCATTCTACTCCCCGTTTGGTGTACTAGCCTCAACAAGCAGTATTTTATATTATTGTAACCACGAACGAATGGTATTGTTTAATAACAACAATGCGACTAGCAAAGGACTCGAGCCCATGTTGTTTAGGCCCACCTCATGGTCAGCGAAAACCACATGACGCTCTAACCCACAGAACCACCAAATCCTACAAGAATCAAGAACCCAGCAGAGCTAGGTGTGTTACCTTGATCCGAGGACTTACGGTGGTGTGGGTGCCTCTGAGCTAATTTCATTCTACTCTCCGTTTGGTGTACTAGCCTCAACAAGCAGTATTTTATGTTATTGTAACCACGAACGAGTGGTATTTATCAATAACAAGAGTGCGGCTAGCCAAGGACACGAACCCATGTCAGTTCCATCTAGGCATAGACTGGACAAGGGAAGGCTCATGGGCTACCCTACAAGACTCTCTTATTTATAGGCCTCCAAGACATCCAACGTGTGTATTTATTACTCCAATATCTCCTCATGAACCCCACAACAGTGCTATGTGTTTATCACAGATAATAATGTGTGAAAATCTCATCCAGCTCCTCAGAGCTGAGGCATGTGCCCAAGATACAGCAGGCATTACCCCTCTGAACCGCAGCGCTAAGTCGCTGAAAAAGAAAACTAGCCGCCCTAGCTCCATAAGGAACCTATATGCACTCTTTCGTCCCTAGGCCAAGGGTCTTCAAGCCCATGGAAACAAACATATTATGATGGGAAGGTTTACCATATTTTCTAGACTTTTGGACTCCCTCAAGCTAGCAGCTGCCTCTCCTTCCTCCCTGGTGTATTGGAGATAGGTATCAGCCAATGTAGAGGCACATGTGTAGTTCCACACCTGCTGCTTGTTTTCTGTCCAGGCTTGAAGGGTGATACCATCTGGATGCTTTTGGCTGCCATCAGATCTGTATAATTGGTGTGGCTCCCTTATTGCTGGGCATCCGGCTGTTAATGTTATTGGCATCTTCATGCCTTGCAATCTTTCCCTCTGATTTAAGACACACAAGAACGCTGTCCAAATTCTTCTCCCTCCCCTTCCTCCTTATTTTTCTCTCTCTCTTTCCTGTATATAACTTATATGGCGGCACTTCTCTGCGATGATGTAGATTTCTTCACAAAAATTTCATTTTTTTCTGTGTATGAGGTACTCCATCTCAATTGAAAGATTGTAATCTCCAAAAAATAGAAATTCTAGCCCTGTTGAAACGAATCCTTTAAATCTGCCGTAGCTAGTAAAGTATCTCAGCTCAGGGTGACAGATTTCATAAGAATGTAAATAGCTAATTGTGCGTGATGGAATATAACAAGAAATATAGCTAACTTTTCATTCATTAAATAACTATCATATTGATAAAGGTAGCAACACATTGCTCATGTATCAACTTGTATCAAGTAAAAAAAAGGTATAAAAGGGATATTTATAGATACCAAGCTTGCATGTTGTTGGCATGAGCAAGATAGTAATTTTGCAAGCCACGAAGATCAATTGTAATTCTTCCACGCCACGCAGAGAAAGGTGTTTATTGTGAAGCGAGAACTGACGTTAGCGGCTTCTTCTTTAGCAGTGTCTTTCTGTGAGGATACTAAAAAGAACAAAAGGCACAATACATTGACTGGAACAATACACAAATAACCCACACATAGCAGAAAGGACCTTACGACAACTTTTCGGTCCGACTTGGACCATTTACAAAGTCCCACTAACAGAAAAGTGACTCACGAAATCGTAATGACACGACTGCAGACACACCACGGTACGGTGCCTAGTTGGTGAAGAGGGATGTGGTCTTGCCAGCCGTTCGGGATCGGTTCCCCAGTCTCTTTCCCTTCATTTCAGCTGGCTACAGCAAACCCTCGACTCTTTTGTTTGGGGAACATGAAATTCCCTCATCTGAGGGTGTTCAGCAGGGTGATCCACTCGCTCCACTTCTCTTCTGTTTGGCAGTAAGAGAACTAACTTCCAGCCTACGCAGCGAGCTCAACATCTGGTACCTGGATGATGGCACTCTGGCAGGTACTGGGGAGTCCCGGTTAGAGGACCTACAACGGGTGAAGACACAGGGAGAAGCCTTAGGACTCATCCTCAATCCCTCAAAGAGTGAAATCATCACATCAAACCACTCAATCCAACAGTACCCTCCTGGGAGCACCGCTGGGTCACCAGGCCATCGACACGGTCCTCAAGGACAAAGTGAATGACCTGAAAAGAATGGAGGAGAGAATAAGTGATCTTGATGCCCATGATGCCCTGTATCTCCTCACAAGGTGTCTTACTATGCCAAAACTCACTTACTTCTTGAGGTGCGCACCCTCTTTTGACAACCCAACACTTAACGAGTATGACGCACACCTGAGATCAACCTTTAAGGAGGCACTGAATCTGTCACTAGATGATCGGTAATGGGAGCAGGCAACCCTCCCAGTGCGACTGGGAGGTATAGGGGTGCGCAAAGCAACGCAGGTAGCTTTACCTGCATTTCTGTCATCGTGTTTGGCCTCCTGTGGATTAGTGAAGAAGATTGTCCCTGAACGTTTGAGAGATGTGGTGGGAGCTCAAGACCCCAGGTTCATTGAAGCAACCGTGCGGTGGGACATCCTGGCAGACTCCTCCAGTAGACCAGCTCCTCCCAAAGAGCACAAACAGTCCCACTGGGACAAACCGATCATGGAAAAAATTGCCAACACAATGCTCACCAACGCTTCAGGAAAGGACAAAGCTCGTCTCCTAGCGGTGAAGGCACCACACTTAGGAGATTTCCTTCTAGCTGTTCTCAATTCCTCTCTGGGGACTCGACTCGACCCACAGGCCATTCGGATTGGTGTTGCGCTTCGCCTAGCCGCCCCCCATACTCACCGAACATAGGTGTATTTGCGGCATGGCGATGGCTGATCAAGTCGAACTTCATGGTCTCGTGTGTCACACATCAGGTCAATGACAGCATAAAGAGAAGCCTCGCCATAGCCCATTGCCCAGCTCAATGGGAACCCCAAGTGCAGAGGTCTGACGGAAGTCACAAGCGTCCTGATGGAGCCACTATGCTACCCTGGAAGGATGGTAAGCAGATTGCTTGGGACTACAACTGCGCTGCCACAACGGCAGACACCTACTTGCCATACTCCGTAGGTGAAGGGGGTGGAGCTGCCAGCCACAGGAAGACCCAGAAGACTCGCAGGTGACAAATTTTCGGAGAATTGGGTGGTTTGCAAGTGGAAGAAAACGGCCTGTCAAAGTAATCTTCAAGGCAGAATCAGCTCGAACCAGGATCCTGCAGGAAAAAGCACGACTGAGGGACAAACTGGAGTACCGGAGAGTGTACCTCGATCGACATAGAACACAAGAGGAAAGAAGGATACTGAAAGAGAGGGTACAAAGACGAAAGGAGGAACGAGAGGCAATGATGAAGATGAGCACAACCCAGACCCAGGTGGAAGAGCAAACTCACCTGCCAGAAACACCCGCAGGACTCCAACTACGACAACCCCAATGCAACTAAACACTCCAAACCATAACCCACGCACTGTTCCCTCTGTCCCCACCCCCACATCACAAACCCCACCCTTACAGCATCCCCCTATGGGCACTCTGCCCCAACCCCCTCATCATAAACCTCACCCCACCACAACCCCCCATAGGCCCCTGGCAAGGCTCTCGCTCCCCCAGCTCCAATATTCTCCCAGAACCACAGTTTTAGAAAAGAAGTTGAAATTTTGGAATAACGAATAAATATGAGGAATGGCATGAAAAAATCAATGAGAAATCCCCAGACATCATAGCAGTCACAGAAACGAAACTCACCAAGTCAATAACAGACGCAATCTTCTCACCGGGATATCAGATCCTTAGGAAAGGAGCAGAGGGGGAAGAGGGGTTGCACTGCTTATAAAAAACCGATGGTGATTTGAGGAAATGGAAGGCATGGACGAGATTGGAGAAAGGGATTACATAGTAAGTACAATTCAGTCTGGGGAACATAAGGTAGTCATTGCAGTGATGTATAACCCATCACAGAACTGCAGGAGGCCAAGAGAGAAATACGAAGAGAGCAACAGAGCGATGGTGGACACACTGGCGGAGGTGGTAAGAAGAGCTCACTCGAGCAGAGGAAAGTTACTGGTTATGGACATTTTCAACCACATGGAGATCGATTGGGAAAACCTGGAGCCACATGGGGGCCCCAAAACATGGAGAGCCAAGATGATGGATGTGGTACTGGAAAACCTCATGCATCAACACGTCAGGGACACTACCAGAGAGAGAGGGGAGGATGAACCAGCAAGACTGGACCTCGTGTTCACCCTGAGCAGTTCAGACATTGATGATATCACATACGAGAGGCCCCTTGGAGCTAGTGATCACGTGGTTCTGATCTTTGAATACATAGTAAAGTTACAAGTGCAGAGGGTAACAGGAGTTGAATGGGAAAGGCTAAACTTTAAAAGGGGGGACTACACAGGAATGAGGAACTTCCTGCAGGAGGTTCAGTGGGACAGAATTGGTAGGAAAGTCAGTAAACGAAATGATGGAATACGTAACAACAAAATGTAAGGAGGCAGAGGAAAGGTTTGTTACCAAGGGCAACAGAATTAATGGGAAGACAAGAACGAGCCCTTGGTTTTCCCGAAGGTGTAGGGAGGCAAAAACTAAGTGCACTAGACAATAGAAAAAGTACAGAAGGCAAAGGACCCAGGAAATAAGGAGATTAGTCGAAGAGCTAGAAACGAGAATGCACAAATAAGGAGGGAGTCCCAGCGACAGTACGAAAACAACATAGCATCGAAAGTCAAGTCTGACCCGAAAATGCTGTATAGCCACATTAGGAGGAAGACAACAGTCAAAGACCAGGTGATCAGGCTGAGGAAAGAAGGTGGAGAACTCACAAGAAACGATCAAGAGATATGCGAGGAGCTCAACACGAGATTTAATGAAGTATTTACAGTGGAGACAGGAAGGACTCTGGGAAGACAGAACAGATGGGGACACCAACAAGGAATATACCAACAAGTGTTGGACGACATTCACACAACTGAGGAGGAGGTGAAGAAGCTGCTAAGTGACCTTGATACCTCAAAGGCGATGGGACCTGACAACATCTCCCCATTGGTCCTTAGAGAGGAGGCAGAGATTCTGTCTGTGCCACTAACCACGATCTTCAACACATCCCTCGAAACTGGGCAACTACCTGAGGTATAGAAGACGGAAAATTTAGTTCCCATGTTTAAGAAAGGAGACAGAAACGAGTCACTAAACTATAAACCAGTGTCACTGACGTGTATAGTATGCAAAGTCATGGAGAAGATTATCAGGAGGAGAGTGGTAAAGCTCATGGAACGGAACAAGATTATAAATGATACCCAGCACGGATTCATGGAAGGCAAATCCTGTGTCACAAACCTTCTGGAGTTTTATGACAAGGTAACAGAAGTAAGACACGAGAGAGAGAGGGGTGGGTTGACTGCATTTTCTTGGACTGTAAGAAGGCCTTCGACACAGTTCCTCACAAGAGATTAGTGCAGAACCTAGAGGGTCAGGCAGGTATAACAGGAAGGGCACTGCAATGGATCAGAGAATACCTGACAGGGAGGCAACAACGAGTCATGGTACGAGATGAGGTATCACAATGGGCGCCTGTGACGAGCGAGTCCCACAGGGGTCAGTTCTAGGACCAGTGCTGTTTTTGGTATATGTGAATGACATGACAGAAGGGATAGACTCAGAAGTGTCCCTGTTTGCAGATGATGTGAAGCTAATGAGGCGAATTAAATAAGATGAGGATCAGGCAGGACTCCAAAGAGACCTGGACAGGCTGGACACGTGGTCCAGCAACTCCTGGCTACTCGAATTTAACCCAGGAAAATGCAAAGTCATGAAGATCGGGGAAAGACAAAGAAGACCGCAGAAGGAGTATAGGCTAGGTGGCCAAAGACTGCAAACCGAGCACGTCTCCGGAAGCACACATCAACCAGATAACTGCTGCAGCATATGGGCGCCTGGCAAACCTGAGAATAGCGTTCCGATACCTCAGTAAGGAATCGTTCAAGACACTGTACACTGTGTACATCAGGCCCATACTGGAGTATGCAGCACCAGTTTGGAAGCCACACCTGGTCAAGCACGTCAAGAAATTAGAGAAAGTGCACAGGTTTGCAACAAGGCTAGTTCCAGAGCTAAGGGGAATGTCCTACGAAGAAAGGTTAAGGGAAATAGGCCTGACGACACTGGAGGACAGGAGTTTTAGGTGAGACATGATAACGATATACAAAATATTGCGAGGAACAGATAAGGTGGACAGAGACAGGATGTTCCAGAGATGGGACACATAAACAAGGGGTCACAATTGGAAGTTGAAGACTCAGATGAGTCAAAGGGATGTTAGGAAGTATTTCTTCAGTCAGAGAGTTGTCAGGAAGTGGAATAGTCTGGAAAGTGAGGTAGTGGATGCAGGAACCATACATAGCTTTAAGACGAGGTATGATAAAGCTCATGGAGCAGGGAGAGAGAGAGGACCTAGTAGCGATCAGTGAAGAGGCGGGGCCAGGAGCTGAGTATCGACCCCTGCAACCACAAATAGGTGAGTACACACACATACACTCACAAGATACACACATGTACATACACAAACACACATACAATAACACACGCACAACTATACAGAGAAACGCTCATACACACAAACACAAAATCAAACACACACAATAGAGAGAGAGAGAGAGAGAGAGAGAGAGAGAGAGAGAGAAGAGAGAGAGAGAGAGAGAGAGAGAGAGAGAGAGAGAGAGAGAGAGAAACATGCACTCACGCACGCACACACACTCACGCACGCACACACACACACACACATACATACACTCATAAGATAGACACACACACATACACATACACACACACAACTATACATACAAGAAGTGGAATAGCTTGGGAAGTGATGTAGTGGAGGCAGGATCCATTCATAGCTTCAAGAAGAGGTATGATAAGGCTCATGGCGATGGGAGAGTGATCCAGTAGTGGGCAGTGAGGAGGAGGGGCCAGGAGCTATGAATCGACCCCTGCAACCACACCTAGGTGAGTACACACGCTCATACACAAAATCACACACACACACACACACACACACACACACACACACACACACACACACACACACACACACAAAATGCACCCAGTAGCGGCCAGTGAAGAGGCGGGGCCAGCAGCTATGTCTCGACCCCTGCAACCACAACTAGGTGACAACTAGGTGAGTACACACATACACACACACACACACACACACACACTACATACATACACACACAGGAAAAGATCAGAAAACTTGGTGATATTTGACCGAGTATCCAATCAACATCTGACCCACTTGTGGCCTTTCATGTTGGCAGTGACCCCCTTCATCCTCCCTCCTCCCTCTCCAGTGGACTAGCGACCCCCTTCATTCTCCCTCCTCCCTCTCCAGTGGACCAGCGACCCCCTTCATCCTCCCTCTCCAGTGGACCAGCGACCCCCTTCATCCTCCCTCTCCAGTGGACCAGCGACCCCCTTCATTCTCCCTCCTCCCTCTCCAGTGGACCAGCGACCCCCTTCATCCTCCCTCTCCAGTGGACCAGCGACCCCCTTCATCCTCCCTCTCCAGTGGACCAGCGACCCCCTTCATCCTCCCTCTCCAGTGGACCAGCGACCCCCTTCATCCTCCCTCTCCAGTGGACCAGCGTCTCGGAAACACAACTCTCACTGTTACGGTGTTGCTGCTATTGTCTACCATCGTGACTCTGTCATTAGTTGTATAGTGAATCGCAAAGCTCGAATCTCTTGGCCATATCTTTAGGAAAATCATCAAAGAAACTATTAGAATTACATTAGAAACTATTAGAATTACATTAGAAACTATTAGAATTACATTAAAAACTATTTGAAATACATTCTTTCCCAATAAAATGGAATATTTATTTTCCAAGAAACTAAAACATGACTAGGTTCTGCTTCTCAATTTTTATTGTTAAAACTTAAACTACATCTTTTGTGGTGTTTATTAACTCTGAAAATGAGCGACTCTTCAAAGCGGTCTTTTGTGTGGGTGTCTGAGATGGCCGCAAACATCGCATTTGAATCTACGAGGGGACCACTGGTGAAAAGTATTTTGTTGGTGGTGAATGGCTTAAGGTCGTGCATATTCGCAAATACAAATGAAATCGTATTTCTTATTTATTAGGGGATTTTTTTTTGTTGGCATCAGTTATCTGCGGTTCTGGAGGGTTAGGCCGCGGGTTGTGCCCCCAGTCCAACAAGGCTTCAAAAGGAGGGAATATATTTGTCATTTCTCTCCATTTTTTTTTCGTTTCCTAGCACTAAACAATTACTTGTTGTGGAATAACTGTAACTACTTGGCTTTGGTTTGATGAGTCTGTACCTCCTGGCCCCTTTCAAAAGGTATGCAGGGCAGTTTGTGATATACCATTGTTTTCGTGGACTGATATATGGCACATTTCAGGAAGAAAAAAATTACAAGAGTATGCCATCACTATTTTAGTGTCAATTTCCTGCGCAGTGTTAAGGTGAGCTTTTAGGGTGGCCTATATATTTGTCAACTATCCTCTTCCATAGCATCAAACGAGCTAATAAAACAAATTCTTCCGGACAACCTCAGTGATTCAGCAGGAATACAAGACCCTAGCTACGCCAGTGCCATCACTGAATGGGAGACTCTTGCTGCTCCAGCACCAAAACCTAGTGCAGAACTGGCCTACAAACAGTCAAGCTGGGATGGCTCCATCACTGAAAACATGCTTGGCAACATGCTTAGGGCTGTAATATCAGACAGGGATACTGACCGTCTTCTAGCTGTGAGTGCACATCACACTGAGGACTTCCTCCAAACAGTTCCCATTTCGGCAATGGGAACACGCCTCGACCCTAAGACCCTCCTCATTGCAGTGGCTCTGCGCCTTGCTTCCCCAATTCACGCGGAATATACGTGTATTTGCGGCGATGCGCAAGCCGACCAATATGGTCTAAACTGTTCCAAAACCAAGGGCTGGCATGCAAGACACAATGAAGTCAACGACATCATAAAGAGAACCCTTGCTTCAGCTGGATGCCCATCCGAGAGAGATCCCCGATCACTAGCAGCCAACAATATCCACAATCCAGCAAACCGCCCCGACGTGATCACCATCTATCCTTGGAAAAATGGCAAGCTCTTAGCATGGGACTATACCTGTGTGTCGACACTGGCTAACACCTACATCCATCACAGTGTCGGGCGACAGGGAGGAGCTGCTGACCACAGGGAGGAGTACAAGATCGGCAAGTACAGGGACATAAGCCAAGAGTATCAATTTGTCCCAGTGGGATCAGAGACATTGGGAATATGTGGAAAAAATGCAACACGTTTCCTCAAAGAACTGGGTTCCAGACTCATCGAGACCACCAGGGACCCAAGGGCAACCACTTTCATGCACCAGCGCCTCAGCGTGGCCATCCAGAGGGGAAATTCATAATCTTTGATATATTGTACCATTGTATTCATGTTCATGTTTGTGTTTTCTGTCAATGTATTCTGTTTATTAATAAAGCACTCATATAACATATATAGGGAGTGGTAGGAGAAGAAAATATTGAAACAGCTCCGGGGAGAACCTCGAGTTTTCCCTGAGGTACGTTTATCGTCTTCTCTGAGGATGAGGGTCCCCAGTAAAGTTCTAGATGAGGTACCTATCTGCAAAAAATATATATATATATATATATATATATATATATATATATATATATATATATATATATATATATATATATATATATATATATATATATATTCGTGCCGATTAGGTAAAACTTGCGATTTTGGCTTAAATAGCAACGCTCACCTTGCCATATAAGACAAGTGAAAATTTGTGTATGCAATAATTTCGCCAAAATCGTTCTGAACATAACGAAAAATATATTTAATTATGTTTGTTTATTATTAAATTAATGTTAACGTATCTAAAATATATTTAGTTGGGTTAGGCTAAATTAAATTGCGCTTGTTGTAATAAGGTTAGGTAGGTTTTCAAAGTTTCTCTTGGTACAAAATTATAAATTCTTACATTAACATAAATGAAAAAATATATCTTTAAACGTATAAGAGAAAATTTTAGAAAGGACTTAATTTTAGATGAGTTCTTGCTAATTGACCAGTTTTACCTAATCGGCAGGACATATATATATAGTATATATATATATATATATATATATATATATATATATATATATATATATATATATATATATATATATATATATATATATATATATATATATATATATATATATATATATAGGATGGTCCACCTCTGGTGCAAATTGTGGGACCCATAGCCTCGGAGATGTCGATAAAAAGGCTTCAAGGAAGAATATCTGGATTTCTTGCTGAAGCCACTTGAATATTCCGCTTCCCCTACCACCCATCTTTTCAATCTTTTTTCACCAATAAGTATATTTTATTACATAAAATGGTACAAAAGATTTAAGAGATACATTGTTGATATAAAGATGGCATATACAGTACATGAGGTGTGAGAGATACATGTCTAGAACATATTGTTACGTGTTTGTCACTGATTATAATGCTAATATCTCATCCAGCTCCTCAGAGCTGGGGTGCGTGCCCAAAATACAGCAGGCATTACCCCTCTACACAGCAGCGCTGAGTTGCTGGAACAGAAAACTAGCTGCCCAGTGATCCCTAGTTACCCTGTTGAGTCTTTTGCCTAGCTCCTTCAGGAACTTAGATGCACTCTTTCCCCATGAGCCAAGGGTCTCCGAGCCTATGGGAACAAACATATAATGATGGGCAAGTTCTCCATATTTTCTCGACTTTTGGGACTCCCTGAAGCTGGCAGCTGCCCCTCCTTCCTCCCTGGTGTATTGGAGATAGGTATCTGTGTAGTCCAACACCACCTGCTTCCCGTCTGTCCAGGTTTGAAGGGTGATACCATCTGGACGCTTTTGGCTGCTATCAGATCTGCATAGTTGGGGTGGTTCCCTTACTGCTAGGCATCCGGCTGTTGTGAGGCTCCTCTTGATAATGTTAATAACATCTTCATGTCTTGCAATCTTTCCCTCAGATTTACGAAACACAAGACCATGGTACCCGAATCGGTCTGCTGCTTCACTGCCACAAATAAACCTGTGTTTGGCGAGAATAGGGGCGGCAAGTCGAAGGGCAACACCAGTGTGGATGGTCTGTGGGTCGAGGCGTGTGCCAAGGCTGGAGTTGGGAACAGCCAACAGAAAGTCCCCCTGCATGAGGAGCTCTCACTGCCAGGAGACGAGCTCTATCCTTCACTGACACACTCTGAAGCATTGTTGAGGCTATATTCTCTACTATTGGGCCATTCCAGTGCGACTGTTTGTAGTTGTTGGGGGAAGCAGGTCTGATTTCAGAGCCCGTTAGATTATCCCAGATCCTGGCTCTGTCAACGAACTTTTGGTTATGGAATCCAATCTTGTCCCTAAGATGTTTAGGGAGAATTGCTGCTACAAGCCCTCTGGATGCAATGCATGAAGACAGGAAAGCAGGTAGAGCAATCTGTGATGACTTGCGGACACCAATGCCTCCTAGTCTGACTGGAAGTGTAGATGTAGTTTGGTTCCACTGCCCATCTTCTAGAGTAAGGTTAAGTACTCTTGTAAAAAATCTGCCTCAGGATACTGTCACACACATACACACACACACACACACACACACACACACACACACACACACACACACACACACACACACACACACACACACACACACACACACACAGGGAACACAGAAACAAGGGGACACAACTGGAAGCTGAAGACTCAGATGAGTCAAAGGGATGTTAGGAAGCATTTCTTCAGTCACAGAGTAGTCAGGAAGTGGAATAGTCTAGAGAAAGATATAGTGGAGGCAGGAACTATACATAGTTTTAAGACAAGGTATGATAAAGCTCATGGAGCAGGGAGAGCAGAGACCCAGTAGCGGACAGCGAAGAGGCGGGGCCAGGAGCTGAGTCTCGACCCCTGCAACCACAATTAGGTGAGTTCACACACACACACACACACACACACACGGGGCCAGGAGCTGAGTCTCGACCCCTGCAACCACAATTAGGTGAGTACACACATATACATACATACATACATACATATACATACATACATACATATATATATATATATATATATATATATATATATATATATATATATATATATATATATATATATATATATATATATATATATAATGTGGGAGGAGAGGAATTATAAGAGAGACTGCGTGAAAGTTAAGGGTCAAGGGAATGTGTCTTACTGCTGGAGGATAAAGGAGAGGAATGCATGTTGTGGGAAGAAGATATGTTAGCAGGGCTGTGGTTCGTACGTCGGGTTGCATGTGAATGTAGTAATGAAGAAAAAAGGAAGGAGTGTTAAAAGACGAGAATTCTAGGAAAGACGGGATGACAATAGTGGGGTTGGAAAGGGAAAGAAGAGATGGAAGAGGTAATGTAGTGAAAGAAAAACTTTTTGCGGAAGGGAGGTGCAGTGAAAGGAGTAGAGGAGAGAAAAAAAAAAGGAATGACGTAGTGGTAAGGATTTAGATTAGGTGTATGATGGATGCTGGAGAGTGAGCCATCACTGTTTTAGTGTCATTTTGCTGCGCAGTGTTGAGGTGAGCTTATGGATATGATGGTCATGTAGGCCTACAAACTGCTGGCAGCGTCAGCCTAGCTGACAAAGTAGTTGTCAAAGAGACAACCTTCATGCAAGGAAGTAAAGGTATGAAGCTTCTCATACCGGTCTTCTCTCATAGTTCTTTCTTTTTTTCTTCCCATTCTTTAATCCGTTTGGTTCTTACTCCTGCCACTCTGATTTATGTGTTGCTACTGCTTTTGTTCATGTTGGACCTGTTCCTTGGGTTTATTATCTTGACTCTCTCTCTCTCTCTCTCTCTCTCTCTCTCTCTCTCTCTCCCTCCCCTTTTACCTCTCCAGTTTTTCTTGTTTCTTTTTTATCGTTTCCTTAACTTGCTTTTCTTCGTCTAGGTCACTCGAATTGCTAACAGAATCAGAGGTTGCAAAGCCTCGAATAACGAGCCCTGTTTACGTTCAGCTAAGTCTCTTATAGTGGTCACTCGTCAGGTGAAGTCCCTGGGTAAGTGACCCGTGGGTGACACATTTTCAGGGTTCTCCTGGGTGACTCATGGGTGGGTGAGCGATGCCTGATACCTAGATTCTCTTCTCGGTTACTCCTTGGAGAATGTTTGATTCATGAGGCTTGAGTGCTTTCCTGGGTGACTCCTAGGAGATCTGCATAACTCTTGAAGAGAGCGGGCGATCCATGATACCTAAGTACTTTCCTGGGCGAGTTGGTGATCCTTGATATCTGCAATGTAACTCCTGGGAGAATGGGTGATCCCTGTCATCTAAATACTCTCCGAGGTGACTCATGGAAAAGTGGGTCATGTCTGACACCATCTACGAGCTCTCTTTCCCGCTGCTGTCTTCCTCCCTCACTATAACTTCCGATCTCTTCACTGACAGTCACCGATTTTAATGATGCTTCAGCATCCACTCAACTTCATCATCCATGCTCCGAAATTTTTAATTTTATGGGTATTCTTGACGATATTTCTCACTGGATTTAATACTATCGCAAATATATGCAGTGATAGTAAATTTTACTAATAATCTTGGTCGATTCTTGAGTCAGTAGACATAAATGAACACGTCTTTTAACACCTGCTGCCACTGCAACCTAGCAGATAAAAAATACCTAGGAGTTCGTCGAGTGTTGTTAGTTGGATCATTGGATTAAAAAAAAAAACGCTCAGCTATTTTATTTTATTTTTTACGGGCATTGCTTCTCTTTGAATCCTGAAAAAACTTTTAAACAATCTAGGACCCATCTAATGTGACCAATCTAAGATTATTCACTTTGCTCTTCTCTCTCTCAGCACTCTAAGCTGCAATTAGTGGTAGGGTTAAGGAAGGATTTGGTAAAAATCGAGTAATTTGGATTAAAAGCGTGAAAAATAATTTGGTCACGGACTGGGCCGCAGGGGAGTTGACCCCCGAAACCCCCTCCAGATATAGTCCAGCTTAAGTAAAAGAAACCCTGCTAATTAGGTTTATATTGGATCCACGTCAGCATTCAGCCCTAGTAGCTATCACGGCATTTTTTCACAAAAAGGCTGCCTTTTTCTTGAAATGCCTACTTATTTTGGACATTGTGCATAATATATCAGGACAATCAGAGAGTTTACATTACCAGCATATAGCTTACACTTGACTTGGCATATACAAAAAACGTGGAAAAAATCTAGAGGTGTGCAAGTAGATTTTTTCGGTGTAGACGCTACAGCACTACCACGAGAAACTAAAGTAATTTAATCTTACGAACTTAAAAGACTGAATAACCATAATTGATGGCATCAACTAAGCTCAAAATCAATTCGAACCTCGCACTAGGTAAGACACTACTGTTTTGAGAGTATAAAACCAATCAGAGGAGACATTCAAGTTATTGCAGACGTAACTCATTAATATGGCGCTCATTTTAGAGCAGTTCATTAATACAGCGCATTTCAATTATATTCATTTTTTTTTTCGGCGCTTGCCTTGCTCTTATGATGGTGTTTGGAAATTTTAATTTATATATTATTTTTACTTATGTCTTTATATATTATATATTATTTTTACTTATGTCTTTTTACTTATTGTCTTAGTGCTATTGTACACTTAATTAATGATAGTGTAAACATGTGTTTAGGCTTTTATATTTACTGGCAGGTGAAAAAAACGACTGATTCGCTATAAGGCGATACGCGCTTTACGGCAGCCGTCTGGAACCTAACCCACCATATTGGTGAAGTATGTCTGTATCCCAGGTAACACATCCCAGGTAACACATCCCAGGTAAGACATCCCAGGTAAGACATCCCAGGTAACACATCCCAGGCAACACATCCCAGGTAACACATCCCAGATAACACATCCCAGGCAACACATCCCAGGTAACACATCCCAGCCAACACATCCCAGGCAACACATCCCAGGTAACACATCCCAGGCAACACATCCCAGGCAGCACATCCCAGGTAACACATCCCAGGTAACACATCCCAGGTAACACATCCCAGGTAACACATCCCAGGTAACACATCCCAGGTAACACATGGACTTTATGTTTCAAGTCGTTCAGAAGCTGCATTATCATCTTGTCGGCGCTGAAGACATGAATGGGATGAAGTCTTCAATAATAATCGCTTGAAAACCAATATTTCAATGGTGTCCATTCCATCAATACAATTTCACAAATTGGTACTTATACAGTCAAAAATCAATAGAAAGAGTTAGTAAAGAATGATTCACCAAGTTTTAAAATTTATAGCCGATTAATAGAAGCATTCTTGAATAATTGCACAAAAAAAAAAATTAATAAATTAGGAAAAATAAATCTCACGCAAACAAAAATCCATGAAGAAATTCATAACACTAAAAGTGTGAAGGCGACCAGGAGAACCGTTCTTCAGGTAATGCACAATATCCACCAAAAATTCATAAAATTGTTCCTTCACAGAATAAACTCACAATAATATATGTTAGCCATTCAAGATACAAGCCTTTGGGAAGAAGCTGCCAGGGCTGCCAGGTTGCCTAGGGTTGCCAGAGCTGCCAGGTTGCCTAGGGTTGCCAGAGCTGCCAGAGCTGCCAGGGCTGCCAGGTCGCCTAGGGTTGCCAGAGCTGCCAGGTTGCCTAGGGTTGCCAGAGCTGCCAGGGCTGCCAGGTCGCCTAGGTTTGCCAGAGCTGCCAGGTTGCCTAGGGTTGCCAGAGCTGCCAGGTTGCCTAGGGTTGCCAGAGCTGCCAGGTTGCCTAGGGTTGCCAGAGCTGCCAGGTTGCCTAGGGTTGCCAGAGCTGCCAGGTTGCCTAGGTTTGCCAGAGCTGCCAGGGCTGCCAGGTAGCCTAGGGTTGCCAGAGCTGCCAGGTTGCCTAGGTTTGCCAGAGCTGCCAGGGCTGCCAGGTCGCCTAGGGTTGCCAGGGCTGCCAGGTCACCTAGGGTTGTCAGGGCTGCCAGGTCGCCTAGGGTTGCCAGGGCTGCCAGGTCGCCTAGGGTTGCCAGAGCTGCCAGGTTGCCTAGGGTTGCCAGAGCTGTCAGGGCTGCCAGGTAGCCTAGGGTTGCCAGAGCTGTCAGGTTGCCTAGGGTTGCCAGAGCTGCCAGGTTGCCTAGGTTTGCCAGAGCTGCCAGGGCTGCCTAGGTTTGCCAGAGCTGCCAGGTTGCCTAGGTTTGCCAGAGCTGCCAGGTTGCCTAGGTTTGCCAGAGCTGCCAGGGCTGCCAGGTTGCCTAGGTTTGCCAGAGCTGCCAGGGCTGCCAGGTAGCCTAGGGTTGCCAGAGCTGTCAGGTTGCCTAGGGTTGCCAGAGCTGGCAGGGCTGCCAGGTAGCCTAGGGTTGCCAGAGCTGTCAGGTTGCCTAGGGTTGCCAGAGCTGCCAGGTTGCCTAGGTTTGCCAGAGCTGCCAGGGCTGCCTAGGTTTGCCAGAGCTGCCAGGTTGCCTAGGGTTGCCAGAGCTGCCAGGTTGCCTAGGTTTGCCAGAGCTGCCAGGGCTGCCAGGTAGCCTAGGGTTGCCAGAGCTGTCAGGTTGCCTAGGGTTGCCAGAGCTGCCAGGTTGCCTAGGGTTGCCAGAGCTGTCAGGTTGCCTAGGTTTGCCAGAGCTGCCAGGGCTGCCAGGTAGCCTAGGGTTGCCAGGGCTGCCAGGTCACCTAGGGTTGTCAGGGCTGCCAGGTCGCCTAGGGTTGCCAGGGCTGCCAGGTCGCCTAGGGTTGCCAGAGCTGCCATGTTGACTAGGGTTGCCAGAGCTGTCAGGGCTGCCAAGTAGCCTAGGGTTGCCAGAGCTGTCAGGTTGCCTAGGGTTGCCAGAGCTGCCAGGTTGCCTAGGTTTGCCAGAGCTGCCAGGGCTGCCTAGGTTTGCCAGAGCTGCCAGGTTGCCTAGGTTTGCCAGAGCTGCCAGGTTGCCTAGGTTTGCCAGAGCTGCCAGGGCTGCCAGGTTGCCTAGGTTTGCCAGAGCTGCCAGGGCTGCCAGGTAGCCTAGGGTTGCCAGAGCTGTCAGGTTGCCTAGGGTTGCCAGAGCTGTCAGGGCTGCCAGGTAGCCTAGGGTTGCCAGAGCTGCCAGGTTGCCTAGGTTTGCCAGAGCTGCCAGGGCTGCCTAGGTTTGCCAGAGCTGCCAGGTTGCCTAGGGTTGCCAGAGCTGCCAGGTTGCCTAGGTTTGCCAGAGCTGCCAGGGCTGCCAGGTAGCCTAGGGTTGCCAGAGCTGTCAGGTTGCCTAGGGTTGCCAGAGCTGCCAGGTTGCCTAGGGTTGCCAGAGCTGTCAGGTTGCCTAGGTTTGCCAGAGCTGCCAGGGCTGCCAGGTAGCCTAGGGTTGCCAGAGCTGCCAGGTTACCTAAGGTTGCCAGAGCTGCCAAGGCTGCCAGGTAGCCAAGGGTTGCCAGAGCTGTCAGGGCTGCCAGGTAGCCTAGGGTTGCCAGAGTTGACAGGACTACCAGGGCTTCCATGGGCCGCTAATGATGCTATTGATTCTAAGGCTACTAGGCCTACCAGGACTGCTACACCTGCTTGGGCTGACAGGGCTCCCAGGTCTGTTTGGGTTGCCACAGCTGTTAGGGCTCTTAGGGCTTCTAGAGCTTCCTGGGCAGCGTGGGCTGCCAGGAATGCCGTAGTTGCTTGGGCTGCCAGGAATGCCGTAGTTGCTTGGGTTGCCAGTACTGCAAGGGCTACATGGTCTGTTCAGGGTGCTGGGGTTGCTATGGATACCAGGGCCCATACGACTGCGTGAGCTTCTACCATGGATATACGGGCTGCCAGGGCTGCCAGGGCTGCCAGGGCTGCTAAGGTTTCCAGGAATGTTAATATTGCCAAAGACTATCAGGGATGCTAGTGCTTCCAGAGCTGCCGAGGTTGCTAGAGCTACCAGGGCTGTCAAGGCAGTTAGTGATCTATGGCTACTAATGCTGCCAGGGCTGCTAGGGCTACCAGTGCAGCCAGGGATTCCAGGGCTGCCAGGGCTGCTAGGGCTGCCAGGGCTGCTAGGGCTTCCAGAGCTGCCTAGCCTCCCACCACAGGTTTAGGAGAGCAGCTGCAGAAAATATTTCGTTTAGTTTCCTTGATAACTGTGACAAAGCAATTTAGCCATCGTGATGGATTTCTAGTCCAAAAATTTCAGACTTTCCTGAGTGAGAAGTGTTTATGTTGGCAAGAAATATTATAGTGAATGTTGCTGTACAATGTGTGTGAGTGTTTGTTGCTGCTCTCCCGCCCTGCTCCTTCACTACCTCATATAGGCATGTCTGCCTGTCTGTCTGTCTGTCTCTCTGCCTGTCTGTCTGTCTGTCTGTCTGTCTATCTGCCTGTCTGTCTGTCTGTCTGTCTGTCTGTCTGTCTGTCTGTCTGTCTGTCTGTCTGTCTCTCTCTCTCTCTCTCTCTCTCTCTCTCTCCCTCCCTCTCTTTCTTTCTCCCCTCCTTTGGACTATATTTTGTTTCATCTCTCCTCTGTTTCCTCCCTTCCTCCCTCCATTCTTTGTTCCCTCATCACACCTCATTCCTACCTCTCCTCAGTAGCATGCTTCCTCCCTCCATCAATCCCTTCCTCTCTCCCTTCCTTCTTTGCTTCGTCTTCTCTCCCCAATTTGCTCCTTTCCTCCCTTCATTTCTCCCTCCCTCGGTCAGTCAGAGTTAACGCTGGAGGAAATAAAAAGATGAACAAATCTATCCTCACGGTGAACAATGTAGATATATATTAGTGAGAGTGCGGGATTACAACGAATGTTTGTAGTGTTTGAAACTCCCGTTGTTGGATTACTACTGATGTTTGTAGTGTTTGAAACCTGCGTAGTAGGATTACAACATATGTTTGTAGTGTTTGAAAACTCTGTTGTGGATTACAACTGGTTTTTGAAGTGTCTGAAATCTCCGTTGTGGGAATGCAACTGGTGTTTGTTCTGTTTGAAATCTCCGTTGTGGGATTACAACTGATATTTGAATTGTTTCAAACCTCAGCGTAAAGTCAAACATTGTTGTTGATTGCCTGGTCAATCAGTTTGTTGCTGAAGCCATTTCTTCTCACTAAACTAAAGCACGTAGTAAGGAATTTGACTGCACCGATGCACTCCTCTGAACTACTAAATGTATATTTTTAAGAGGTTTCCTGGTATTCTTTGTTCTTCTTTCTACCTCCAACTTTTCGATTTTATCTCGCCCATAACTTGAGAACGCCTTATCCAATCGGCTTCAAATTTTCAACGTGTATACGGTAACGAGTGCCAAATTCGTGGAGTAATTGGCAAGTTCACGAGTCTTATGACCAAAGTCATTGAACTCATTCCCAGCATCCTGTAATGGCCATGATAACTTCTAAATCATCTGTGGCGCTGCTTCAGAAGTTAAAAAATGCTGCCAGAAACACGACAACGACGGAAAGGGAATTTCTTCTAAGTAGGCGCAGATCTGGCCATTTTATGAGTAAAAACAATTTAAAATTTTGATTCCCTTTCAGTCACGTTAAATAATTTAGTTTACCTCTTCTGAACGGCTTCAATATTTAATGGATGATGCATCATAGGATCGTACCTATTAGGTTTCGTTGGCGTGCTGGTAAATTTGTTGATGTAATAAAATAGTAAAACATATATAGAATAGTTGGAATCAGTGCATTAACTGGAGAATGACTCATCTGATCGGCTTCAGTATTTCACCACTTGTGTGGTCTCCTGAAACCAAGACTCGTGTTGCAATTAGGAGCCAAAAGTCCCAATTTGCAGTTTTTTTCATGCGTGAGTGCCCTATGCTCAAGGCTACATAGGTCATTCAAAGATTCTTATCTCTGGAGACAGACTCCTCTGAGCGTCTTCAGTATTTCAAGAAGGTTGGTATATTTAATGGAGAGTGTAGATGATATTTTGCCACTTATCTATTATTTTACCTTATTGCATTATTTTGATTTGATGCTGTTGAGGGGCTCTTGATCCAGGACTTTTCTTTGTGCTAGGATCGAATTTGAATGCCTTCGATTCCACAGGCACTATGTGACCCCTACAGGTTTAATATTTTCCTCTGATTAAAATATAACAATTGTGAATGACATCAGTTTTCAATGGCTCTTCCGCTGTATGAAATAGATGGATCGTCTCACGGGAATGGGTTGTGAAGTCACAAATTTTGTTGGATTCTCTGCAATAACAGGAAAATACATCTTCTGGTCTGCTTTAAACTTAGAGCGCTAATGTGATTTCCTCAAAGGAAACAATTTCTTGTTAGGTTGTGTAAGTTATCATGTGAAAGTTACATTAATCAAAAATTTTTAGTGATATAACTAGAGAATGTCTCTTCTGATCAGACATAAATCACAGTGTTTGACTTTATTAATCCCAGGTTAAATGTTTTTTATATACCTTTAACATCTGTGTGCCCTCAAGACCATTGTTAAACATTTATAAGTTATGTACACTAAGCTTACAAACAAATTACTTTCTTAAAAGGTGGTCAGTCTTAGAGAAAATTTTGGTTAGGTTTGCCCTGTGTAGCTCCCAATTTGATTTTTTTAGGAAACTGGAAAAATGAAAATACATCTTATGCTATTTTTTCAGTTTCACATCTTGAAAGCTTCAACTTGGTCATGATGATAACTTAATAATGCGACGTCTGAACATGTGTATTTTAGGATTGTGGTCTCTTTGAAAGGCTGGCGTCAAATTTGGACTGTGTATGTCCTAATTAGCATTTTTATTGAAGAAATTTGAATATTAGTTTCTATATGATGATTTGTAAATACCTTTCCCGATTCCCTTCAAATCTTCAATTCCAATATTTAACAGTATTATAAACTGCACTCTTCCAATAGCGAGCATTGAGGCACAGGGGGCTGGGGCTATGCAATACGTGGATACTTAACTCGGAACGCGCAGCGACCGTAATACTAGTTTCTCTTATTATTATTATTAACAGTCACGGAGAAACGCTAACCCTACAGGGGTCATATGGCACCCGAAAAAAATAAGGGATAATCAGGTTTGATCGAAGGAAATCGGTTGTAACTCCAATTCCTTAAATAGAGAGCCCTTCAAGGGGTTCAAGACCCCTTCCCTTCCTCTCCCCTCACACCCACCAAGAACAGGTCTTCCCTCAATGATAGCCCATACTATACTCCCATTTCTTTCATTTATTGTGTCACAATATTCGATGAACATGGTGAAGCTGTCACCTCCTCAAGTTTCATTACAGTATAAAAAAAATATTTTTTTATTTTAATTTACACTATGTAATAGGGAGTGCCAACATAATTTGCATAGCATTACATACCTAGCGCAATGATTTGCATACATACCTTACATACCTACCAAACTAATTTATATAAAAATAGCAATATAATGCATAAAAAATACCTAACTAACAAAATAATTTACATAAACATACAGAACTATCAAAGTAATTTGCATAAAAATACATCCCTAGCAAATTTTTTTGCATTAACAACAATTAATATTAGAAGTACACAGCAACATAATATACATTTGTGCTGTTCTTTGGACAACATACAGATAAGACTGTTATGTTGTACCTGTGAGTTACTCTGAAACCCACACCTTGAAAGGCAGGAAACACTAGCCTTTCGAGACCAACAACGGGATGCCTACACTAGTATACACACATTGGTATCCTCACAATGGGTTCCCTACACTACGATCCCCACATTGGTATCCTCACACTGGGTTCCCTACACTAGGATCCCACACATTGGTATCCTCACAGTGGGATCCCTACACTGGGATAACATCTCTGGGATCCCTAGATTGGGATATATTTCGGTAGCCGATGCAACCCTAGGAGGTATCCCCGACACTCTATAACCCGTGTGGGCAAGTCCCTTTACACCTTGGTGAGATAAATACATGCGCAACATCTGGATATCTTTACTTTAAAAATGTTTCACCAACGATTTAGTTTATCATTTCACTACAGTATCAGCTGAGGTAATCAGTCCCCCAGCCTTGAAGATGTTGAAAGTGAAGACAGTAAAGATGATACAATGTCTCTCAACCTTTAAGAAGGAGCTCACTAATCTTAGTCTTGACACTCTTTATACCTGGTGTTCCCTTTCACTTAACAATCATGGATGTTAGCAGACTACTGTGGGTGTCATCCCAAGGAATGGAGTATACCTTAGACTGAGCTAAGGCTTGAAATGAGCTGAAATAGCTCAACTCAACTGGGGATTTAGTAAAGATAGTGCTAGGGTTTGAAGTGACTGGAGGCAGGATAATACAAAATTGCTCTTAGATTTAATTGTTTCCTAGCCTACCTTTTATTTTTTTCATTCTTCTGTAGCGAAGAAGTGAGTGCACTAAGGGGATGACTCAAGTAGGCCATCAGCTCAGACATCTGGCCCAAAACAAGGGTTTCAAGTTGACAGCTTGATCTGTCAGGCTATTGATCCTAGTAGCACGCACATTAACACATACACTGCAAAATGGTTGATAAGACACTACCTGGAGGAAATTGTCAAATTCTCCATTCCAGGGAAACTAAGATTAGTTAGTTGATTGGCTAATTAGGTTTTAAGCCTATCAGTCATACGAGAGTCTGTAAGGCAGAATGTAACCTATTCAATAACAGTTAATAATAGTACTTTATCCCTTATGAAAGGGATTAATGCTAAATCAGTGTTTATGTAATGAGAGACAAACAGCTTTTGGAGTATATGTGTGTTCAATATATTTTTGTTTAATTCGGTTTGAGGACTTTCGAATGGGTAGAGGATCATTAATTAAACCCTGCATTCAGCCTGAAGAGTGCATTAGTTGGATATCTTTAGTGTTGATTGAAACGTTTCGCCTATGCAGTATGCTTGTTCAGAAGAATACAGAGGAAAACAAATTTGAGGTAACAGGCGTAGTAGCGAGGTAAATATAATGTAATCAGTACCAAAACCTTAGAGAAATAGTTTTAGTTTTTAAGGTGGTCAGTCCCTCAGTCTAGAGAAGTGTTCCATAGTCTAGCAGATATATATATGTCGTGCCGATTAGGTAAAACTGGTCAATTAGCAAGAACTAATTTAAAATTAAGTCCTTTCTAAAAATTTCTCTTATACGTTTAAAGATATATTTTTTCAATTATGTTAATGTAAAAATTTATAATTTTGTTCCAAGAGAAACTTTGAAAACCTACCTAACCTTATTACAACAAGCGCAATTTAATTTAGCCTAACCCAACTAAATATATTTTATATACGTTAACATTAATTTAATAATAAACAAACACAATGAAATATATTTTTCGTTATGTTCAGAATGATTTTGGCGAAATTATTGCATACACAAATTTTCACTTGTCTTATATGGCAAGGTGAGCGTTGCTATTTAAGCCAAAATCGCAAGTTTTACCTAATCGGCACGACATATATATATATATATATATATATATATATATATATATATATATATATATATATATATATATATATATATATATATATATATATATATATTATATATATATATATAGTCGTGCTGATTAGGTAAAACTGGTCAATTAGCAAGAACTCATCTAAAATTAAGTCCTTTCTAAAATTTTCTCTTATACGTTTAAAGATATATTTTTTTTATTTATGTTAATGTTAGAATTTATAATTTTGTACCAAGAGAAACTTTGAAAACCTACCTAACCTTATTACAACAAGCGCAATTAAATTTAGCCTAACCCTATTAAATATATTTTAGATACGTTAACATTAATTTAATAATAAACAAACACAATGAAATATATTTTTTTCGTTATGTTCAGAATGATTTTGGCGAAATTATTCCATACACAAATTTTCACTTGTCTTATATGGCAAGGTGAGCGTTGCTATTTAAGCCAAAATAGCAAGTTTTACCTAATCTTAATATAGTAGTTAGACTGTTGGGTTTAGTCCTGACTCTTACTCTTCTACTTCAGCTTTTCCTCTCACCGGCTATTCTTCTGTCCCCACTTCCCCCTCGCCCCTAGTGGGTCCTTACCTGAGAGTCTGAACTAACTAACTAACTTACCTAATCGGCACGACATATATATATATATATATATATATATATATATATATATATATATATATATATATATATATATATATATATATATTTACCACGAACGAGTGGTATTGATCAATAACAACACTTCGACTAGCCAAGGATTCGAACACATGTTGTTTTGCCTCTTCATGGTGAGCGAAAATACATGACGCTCTAACCCACACAACCACCAAATCCTACAAGAATCAAGCTCCCAGCAGAGCTAGGAGTGTTACGTTGATCCGAGGACATACAATTTGGTGGGCCTGTGGGTTAGAGCGTCATGTGTTTTCGCTCACCATGAGGCAGGCCAAAACAACATGAGTTCGAATCCTTGGCTATCGCAGTGTTTTTATTGACTAGTACCACTCGTTCGTGGTTATAATAATATAAAATACTGCTTGTTGAGGCTAGTACACCAAACGGGAAGGAGAATGAAATTAGCTGAGAGGCACCCACACCACCGTATATCCTCGGATCAAGTCAACACTCCTAGCTCTGCTGGGTTCTTGATTCTTATAGGATTTGGTGGGCCTGTGGGTTAGAGCGTCATGTGATTTTCGCTCAACTTGAGGCGGGCCAAAACAACATGGGTTCGAATCCTTGGCTAGTCGCAGTGTTGTTATTGATCAATACCCCTCGTTCGTGGTTACAATAATATATATATATATATATATATATATATATATATATATATATTATATATATATATATATATATATATATATGAAATTTAATTTTAGGGGTGTGGAAGTGAGTAGGTTTTAGGAATGAGTTGATTGGTTGTTGTGTAAGAGCTGGAGGAGGTGTGGGGATGAACTGTTGAGGCCTGAAAGAGATGAGTTGGAGAAGAGTGAGAATTGGTGGGTCGTGGGGTGAGTTTTAAGTGGTGTGTTAGGGAGAAACGGGATGTGGATGATGTGTGAGAAAAGTAATTGGTATTTCATAAGAAATGTATGTCAAAGCCAAAAGCTGTAGCTCAGCATCATAAACATGCTTGGAAGCTGGTCCTAGACCTTTGAGGGACTGAAATATTTGTGAGTCCAGAAGCCTAAGCTCATCCTCAAAAAACTATATGTTCAACCCAGAAGCTAGACCTTAATCTCATGAACAACTGTGGGTAAATAGGTAGAGATCAGTCTAATAAACAACTGTGTGTCTGACCCAGAAGCTGCATAAAACTATAAGATTCATTTAAAACTTTTATGTGCGAAGCCCAGAAGCTGGAGCTTAAGTAACCTTCTCATGTAGAACTAGAGAGATGAATTTTAAGGACAGGATCTGTAGGTCCGCAATTTCAAACAGGCCTGGAAGATTGTGCTCATCTTTCTTAAACACATCAGGGTTATCATCATTACTAGAAGATTGTGCTCAATTGACTAAACAGTAAATTATTTCTTAAAATATATAAAAGAATGAAATGCTTTCGAAAATCGAAAACATGTCTGCTGGAAAAAAAATGGTTTTTCAATATGCTTTCCCGGACATGGAAAATAATTTAACAATTCATAAAAAACATACGAAATTGCAAATATAATAAAATCTAGCTACACAATTTTTAAATAGGATACAGATCTGAATGAGTGTTGATAATGAGCAAAATCTGTTAGTAAGATTAGTCAAGAAATAGAACAAGTATTTCCTGACGCGCGTCTGAGTCATATGAAGATTTGTCACTGGAGCTTTTGGTCATCTGACTAAGGCCTTCCAATGGCTTACCATCAGTGACACACAAACGCTGATTTGAACGCCTGGTTACATGTGCCAGACGAATCGCAGACTTTTTTCTTATTTCATGGTTAATATACGTCTTTTATAGGTTCATGTAACCTTAATTGTAACCTTACATAATTAGGAAATTGACGCTGGGAACCTCGTAAACCGAGAGTAGGTTACTCAACTTCATTCCCTTCTTGCGGCTTCCTTTTTTCCAGGGGCAATGACCTTGTCCCTTACTTAAGGCTTTGTCCCTAGCCATCTCCCTACCTACTGTCAAGCCCAAATGTTCCTCCCTCCTTTCATTCTGATGCTCATGTCTGCAGTTCTTTTACCTCCACAAGTTATGATTCTCTCCAGACTAATTGAATTTTCTTGATGGATTTGTCCCATCTCTCATATGGAATTCTGAAATAATTCTCTTCAATATTCCGTCTGATTGTTGGACGTTTATGTTGCTATAATGTTGGAGGATATGTGAGGGCAATGGCCTCCTCCCATTCTAATATCACCCCCACCGTCTTCACCATAACCAATACCACTCTCTCCAACAACACCATCACCTCCTCCACCATCCTACCACCGTTTACAGTCTACATCACCATAACCACCGACTATACCAACACCACCACCACCATCATGTACACCAACATCAACACCACCGTCCGCATCAATACCATAACCATCTTCTACACCAAAACCCCCACCATCTACCCAGAAATCACCACCGACTCCAACACCACTATCAACATCTGCTCCACCGTCTTCACCAATAATATCACCATCGTCTATACAAAAACTAACACCACCACCATCTACGCAAACACAAAAACCACCGTCAACAACAACACCAACACCGCCGTCTACATCAACACCAGCACCATCTGCACCAACACCACCAGAGAGAGAGAGAGAGAGAGAGAGAGAGAGAGAGAGAGAGAGAGAGAGAGAGAGAGAGAGAGAGAGAGAGAGAGAGTCAGTTTACCAAATGAAATCGCTGGCCCACAGACCTTATGTCTGCACCATACACTCCCCCGTGTGCTCCTTCCGTTTTACGTGGATTATCGTAGCTTTTCCCCGTACCAAAAGCATAGAATTGTGTCAGTGAACTTATAAAGTAGATTTCTCAAACGCTCGGAACTAATCTAGGAAAAAATAGTACCCAGTGAACGAGAAACAAGGAAAGAAGTGGGCCTATAACATAGTGGTAGTGCCATTCATACACCAGGTCAAAGTGAAATAATTAACACAGTATAATGTCTGTGAGAGGAAAGAAAGCCTCTCTGAAAATAGAGCGACGTACATACTGATACAGTGTACATCACAGTGGTGCATAGTGCATAGATAAAATACCATAATAAATGTTGTGCCCTCAATGCCATGGCATGTCAGTGGCTCTCCTTGCACTTCTATGTAAACTTCTATGTAAAATTGCGAAGAAATAAAATTTGTATTTGTATTTGTTAACTAAGAGTGTTTTCTCCAGTAATAGGCCTAGTTGATAACCTGTCATGTAATCAGTTGCCAGGAGTCGCCAGAATCCTACCACGTGTATGTATAGTGCGTATGTATAGTGATAACAGAGTACAATACAGTGGAAACACAAAAGGGTGTACAAATTTTGTAGAATTATTAAAAAAAATGTACAGGAGTTGTCAGTGAACGTAATTTACACAGCAGTGAAAGTAGTACACACAACTGAAATAATTTCCTTCTAGTAATCCTTACACCAGTCGCTGCCAATAGCTAATAACTGTGACATCATAGAACTTGGTGTGGTGGAGTTGAAAAAAAAATCTAGAAAAGCTAAATACAGTGATCTGTAAGTGCCCAAAATCAAGGATGTAAGAGGTGCTAGAGACCACCAGCTCCTCAACACGCTGTAGGGGCTGCCAGCAGTCACCAGCTCATCAAACACGCAAGTAAAGTAAATTTTATTTCATTGCAATTTTACATAGATATTGGTAGTTACAATCATAAACTGAAGTGCAAGAAGAGCCACTGATATGCCATGGCATTAGGGGCAGCTTAATCTAATGACTTATAGACTATGTACATAATATTAGAGAAATTGATTGAGATTTTTCTAGTTATATATTTGATTTCAAATTACAATATGATGATATTACACTGTTAAAATTACAATATGATATTACATTGTAACAAGTTATTACAAAAAAGAAACATTTGTAATAAACGACTGTTTGGGATACTTAGTAAAATATCAGATTTTCAATATTTATTATATTATATTAATATAAAAACATATACTCTGAATAAAAACATATAATCTTATAATTTGTGTAAAAACATATTTATATACACAAAAATCATAGTACAGATAAAAGTCACAAGTAAAATCATATACTTAGTGCAGTGTCAAGTCGCTGCCGTCATCGTGTCACACAGGACACTACCACACCTTGTCATGATACTCCTTCTCCACCGTGTCCTCAGACACCCTTATCTCTGTCTTATGGCACCTCTACGGGGTTCCACGACACCCGTTCCTGTACCATAAAAGACACCTTCACTGTGTCACACGACACCTTCTCTGTGCCACATGGCACGCCCCCTGTATCATGAACTCATTCTTTAATAAAGCCTTTGCACCGCGTTATGACACACCCCAAATATACGACTCAACCTGTGTCGTGCCACCGTCACAAACTCTCTCTGACTACACCAATAAATACCTGACACCACATCTTCGTGTCACACAAGACACCACCTGTTACCAGTGTCACACAAGACACCACCTGTTACCAGTGTCACACAACACACCACCTGTTACCAGTGTCACACAAGACACCACCTGTTACCAGTGTCAAACACATACCAGACACACACCTGTTACCAGTGTCACACAACACACCACCTGTTACCAGTGTCACACAAGACACCACCTGTTACCAGTGTCACACAAGACACCACCTGTTACCAGTGTCACACAAGACACCACCTGTTACCAGTGTCACACAAGACACCACCTGTTACCAGTGTCACACAAGACACCACCTGTTACCAGTGTCACACAAGACACCACCTGTTACCAGTGTCACACAAGACACCACCTGTTACCAGTGTCACACAAGACACCACCTGTTACCAGTGTCACACAAGACACCACCTGTTACCAGTGTCACACAAGACACCACCTGTTACCAGTGTCACACAAGACACCACCTGTTACCAGTGTCACACAAGACACCACCTGTTACCAGTGTCACACAAGACACCACCTGTTACCAGTGTCACACAAGACACCACCTGTTACCAGTGTCACACAAGACACCACCTGTTACCAGTGTCACACAAGACACCACCTGTTACCAGTGTCACACAAGACACCACCTGTTACCAGTGTCACACAAGACACCACCTGTTACCAGTGTCACACAAGACACCTCAGGTACATAATTTCAGGTACAATAGTCTCAGGTACATAGTCGCAGGTACATTGAAAACCAGTAGGTAATTCTGGTGACCAGACTTGCCGCTCTCCTCATTACAGTGTCCTCATCAACTGTACTTGGCCTTGCAAACATCACAAGTACAGAGTTGCTTTCGAGTAACACGGTCTAGAGAGGATAGAACTTCCAGTTCTCTCTGCACTGGAGCACTGTAGGCCTGTCACCAGCACCACACTGCGAAAGTCTGCAACTCTCAAGCAGGTCTGCCTGGCGAACTCCAGTAGTGTATGAGGGAGCTGGTGAACTCTCCAGTGTTGAATAGGGGAGAGTCTCGTTGACACTGTCGGTCTAGCTGGCCCGGCAGTCAAACATCGGGTCTGATGACGTAACCCCTTGACTGCCGGCTGGTAAGGTAACTACCTAACAACCATTGTTAGGTAGGGGGCCGTAACACAAGTGTTTAGGAGGATGGTAATATAAAATTGAGATTATCTTAAGGAAAATAACATTGAGCATTTTTTAAAGTAATTTATAATATGAGTATTTAGTTTAGGGTGAGTAGGGGGTTACATAATAGTAACATATTAGTAAAAATTGAAATTATCTTATAGGAAAATAATATTGAGCATTTTTGAAAGTAGTTTACAGTATGAGTATTTAGTTTAGGGTGAGTAGGTGGTTTTTAAGAAGAGTCTTAAATTGATTTTCAGACAAGGTTATCTTAGTATTTACTGGTAATGAATTCCAGATTCTGGGGCCCTTTATGTGCATAGAATTTTTACATAGGTTGATATGGACTTGGGGTATATCAAAAAGTGATCTGTGTCTTATGTTATGGTCATGGGTCCTATTAAAGTTGGTGAGGAGAATTTTGAGCGGAGGGTTTATATTAGAGTGTAGAATTTTATGTATGTAGTATGCACAAGAATAAGTGTGAATGTTATCTACAGTGAGTAAGTCTTAGGCTTTTGAATATTGGTGGAGTATGCTGTCTAGAGTGGGAATTTGTTATCATTCTGACTGCAGCCTTTTGCTGTGTTATAAGTGGTCTGAGGTGATTTAATGTTGTTGATCCCCATGCACAGATTCCATAAGTGAGATAAGGGTAGATAAGTGAATGATATAGTTCAAGGAGAGCTGTTTGAGGCACATAATAGAGTATCTTTGATAATATGCCTACTGTATTTGAGATTTTCTTGGAAATTTGTTGTATGTGTGTTGAATTTAAGGCTACTGTCAAGGTGGATTCCTAGGAATTTTCCCTCTGTGAGTCTTGTGATGGGTGAACCATTGAGCATTATGTTAAGTGAAACATTTGTGGCTTTGTTTCCAAACTGTATGAAGTAGGTCTTGTCAGTATTGAGAGTAAGCTTGTTAGTCGTCATAATAATAATAATCAAGTCAGGCCTTGATTCCTGGAGATGGGAAGTACAGTGAAGGTTACTGGTATGAGTACACAGTACTACTGACAGTAGTACCTCCCTGGGTGGTTGCTGTCTGCCAACCTATTACCTATACGCAGGGTAACATTTATGATGGGATTCAAGGAAACCGGCAGGCCGGACTTGAGCCCTGGAGATGGGAAGTACAGTATCTGCACTCTGAAGGAGGTGTGTTAATGTTGCAGTTTTATAACTGTAGTGTAAGCACGTCTCTGGCAAGACAGTGATGGAGTGAATGATGATGAAAGTTTTTCTTTTTCGGGCCACCCTGCCTTGGTGGGAAGCGGCCGATGTGTTAATAAAAAAAAAAAAATATTTTCTTTTGTTATTCTTTGCTTTCATTGTCCTTAAATCTGAAATCATGTCTCAACTACCTTTGAGCAATGCCAGCAATACCTTAGTGAATAACGTCAGTCAGGACAATGCTGTACCTGTGCAAAATCCTAATGGCCCCTTACCGACTGACAGACCACATCTTGCTTTTAGGCAATATAGTTGTTCACGCAGCTTGCATCCGAGATTTGTCACACTGCTGCAGAGTGTGAAGTTCAGATTAAGACCTTATAGACATGTGCATTACCTAGTAATGTAACCAAGCAGTCAGGCACTAGTATAACTGTCACTCCTGTCTGGAATTCAATCCCTGCAATATCTTGCATGCAGGATAATGTACAGTTACCTCGGGTTTCAGAGGAACCTCAGACAGCCTTAGGTACTGAGACTACTATCCGTGTGATGGGTACTTGTTCAAGTGGTTGTTCCTCCACAGGGATGCCTTGTTGAAAAACGACTACTTGAAATGAGTTATGCCATCTCTTCTCTTGTTGATGTCACAGGCCGTCTGCAGAAAGACGTATCTGTCGCGGCTAGTGCACTCACTAGAGTGTCTGTTGGTGTCCCTCGTGTTTCAGATGGTGATAACATCCTAGTTGGCAGTGATCCTTGCAAGGTAAAGAGTTGTATGTTGAGCAATCATTACATGTTGTAAGAGATAGTAAGATCCATTTCTCCCTTGCTAAAATTTCTGGTTATAGCATTCACTATTTTAACTTGGAAGAGTGCATCTACTCCACCGAGCCTGTCCACTCCTTCAGTAAGAAAGTACTCAATGTGTTGAGAGTAACTATCAATCCCAATAGTGCAACCTTGGATGAAGTTATACCTTATATTCAGTGTGCCATAAATTCTGCTTACATTGCTTCTATAGGTGACACTCCACATTATGCATTGTATGAGTTGTTATGTTCTAATCCAAAACCAAATTACAATCCTGATGATTTCATAGCGACTCGTACCAGCTTAGCTCAAAGTGTCTTCAGAAGACTCCGAGAAACACTTCATAAATCAACAGCAGAATTTACAAGAGTCACTAATACTCGAGCATAACCAACCAAAATTAAAGTAGGTTCAAGAGTTATGCTGACTAATTTTAATAAAACATCCGCAATGCCTAAGCTCGATCAAAAGTTTGTTGGTCCTTATCGAGTAGTCGAACATGTCAGTGGCAATAAGTATGAAGTTAGAGAAATCAGTACTGGTCAATATAAAGAATCGCACTTAGATCATATAAAGTTAGTATGTAATGAAAACGAAGCTCCTAACATCCAGAAAATGTGACAGACTCTGACAATCCTCCTGACTCCGTACCCTCTACCTCTAACAACCAGACAGACGAACAACCTGATTGTCATTAATCCCTACGTACACGACAAGTAATGAGAAATCCTCAAGTTTCAGTTGTAAATACCAATTCAGATCTTCAACCACAGCATGTGTTAGCCATTGCAACAGAATTTGACCCTCTTAGAGATGATGACCACTCTGCATATATAAATCTCACCCTAGCAGAGTTGGGGTTAAATGTAAGTAATCTCTATTGATGATTCATATAGTATAAAATGTGTTTCAACTGTGTCTACTATGTCAACTTATTGATATTCAAAACTTTTTTTTATGTGTTCACGTTCTCTTCGAATTCCGAAAATTAACAATAAAAGACTTTCTTTTTTGTAAATATACTTCCTCAGAATTTAATTTATAGATCACATGAATACAGATTGCTCGATCTCCTTCTCTCTTTCTCTATCTCTATCTCAAGCTCTTTTGTTGAACTATACTATCATTGATTCTATCATTTACAATGATTTGTGATATATCATAATTTGTTATGCAGTACAATCAATTATCATTATTATGCATAGTTGCTTAAGTTCAATTGTTGTACACAATGTTACTGTATAGATTCAGCCCAGAGCCGTATTTCCTACAGTCTATCCTGTGTATAAGTTAGCTGTATGTCGTGGACACCTTACGTTAGTGTCGCCGATCTGTCAGTAGTGTTGCTATGTACTTGTGTAGCACATTTAGATAATTCCAGCTATTTATATTAAGGTTCCCTTCGAGCTATGAGGTCATGAGACCCTCACATGTGAGCCGTAGACCACAGTGTTCATCCTCAGTTTCCCACAGGCAGGCCTGGGCTCCCCTCAACACTCTCTTAATTATCCACCTCCAAGACATCCAACGTGTGTATTTCTTACTCCAATATTCCCTGACGAACCCCCACAACATGTGGCCAGCAGTAACAGCCTGGTTGATCAGACCATGATCCACCACAAGGTCTGGTCTCAGACCCTGAAACCCTCTCCAGGTCCCCTTGTAAAACCCTGTGTAAAAAAAAAATAGATGATGGTGGCCTTACTGTTATGTACAACGCCAATATTCTCAAAGTAGCACAAGCGGTTCTACTCCGAGTACAGCGAGAAGTGAGCTTCTACACAACAAGACGGGCAGCAAGCAGCACTACATTGTGATCGCACCCTTCTTCAGAACGTCGCTTCATCTGAGATCATTTATTCCTAGGATGACTCTTGTCTGGAACATGTTAGTACAGCATAATGACATACACGAAATAAAGTCAGTTGACCAAATGAAATTTCTGGCCCACTGATGGCTACAACCTCATAATAAAAAGGCTTTCAGATGAGCTGAAGTAGGTAACAGCTCTTAGCTTGTAAATAAAGTTAGGAACCTAAGCCTAACCTTGTAGAAACCTGTGTAAAAAAGGAGAGAGAGAGAGAGAGAGAGGAGAGAGAGAGAGAGAGAGAGAGAGAGAGAGAGAGAGAGAGAGAGAGAGAGAGAGAGAGAGAGAGAGAGAGAGAGAGAGAGAGAGAGAGAGAGAGATTAAATCATCCCTTAGCTAGAGCGATAAAGGATGAATTATTCCAACAAATACAGAGGATCAAATCCTCACTCTACCATAATGAGCGAGGATCAGTCTTCAACGCACCAGAGAGAGAAATGATCAAGCCCTCATTCCACCAGACAGAGGATCAAATCCTCTCTGACAATGAGAGAGAGAATCAGTTCCTCACTCTATAGGAGAAATTATGAAATCCTAAACCTATCAAAGAGAGAAAGAACCAATTGCTCACTCCACCAGACAGAAAAAATCATGTCCTTATTCCAAAAAAAATAGACCAAAAGATTTAAATCGTCACTCAAACTGAGAGAGAAAGAATCACATTCTAACTCTGCCAGTGAGAGAAACTATCAAGTCCTCATTCTACAAGAGAAAGGATCTAATCCTATCTTCACCAAAGTGAACCATGATCAAGTTCTCACTTCTCCAGTGATAGACATGATCAAATCCTCACTCTACAAGAGAAAGAAAGGATCAAGTCTCAATCCACCAAAGAGAAACAAAGTCACTACACCAGACCCAGACTATCAATCTTCCCTCCAGAGGAAGAAAACTTATGCACAGTTCTAAAAAAATCACGCTCCAGGGGGATCTTAAAGGTCTCATCGAGTAAAAAAATCATAATACTTCTCACGGAAGAAGGTAATAAATATGTTTCCATAACCTATGAGCAGTAAATGCAGCTCCTCAAGGTTTTTTTTTTTTTTATAGATGTTGCCCCAGAGAGCGAGTTGATTAGGTAGTCTCTTACTTCTGTCAGCGAACATGTCACTATAAACAAGAGCACATGGCAGCCAATATAACTGACACCCAATTATAGATATCAGTCTCATCTTTTGTTGCTTCACTATTCAGGTTTACCTACTTTTACAAAGGAATTATTCGAGAAATACAGGTATCACAGCCTTTATTGTTACATTTACGTTTTCCATTGGTATCACCCGATACATTTACAGTGTTTTTTGAACAGGAATGATATTGTTTATGGTTAGAGTCATTACATACAAGTATCACGATTCCAGTATAAGTTCCACACGTATAACAACGTTTACATATATATCATTATATACAGGTATCACAACATTTACTGTTGCAGTAACATTATGTGCAGGTATAACTGTATTCACAATTACAATATTGTTACCGGAAGGAATCACAACCTGCACAATTATTATTTTAAATCCGCAACTCATAAGTCTAGTAGCCTTTGAAGAAAGAATATTTTTTTTCCCCCGTAATAAATAGTCTCGCCCCACCACGTGATTTATAACTTCCTGAGCGGCAAGAATATTCCCACTTAGTGATGTGCCAGACACTGTGCCAAGTTAAGCTTGGATTTATCCGGCAGGACTGAGATAATACCAGGGTCAATCCCCCCACACACGCCCACGACGTGACTCTCTTCACACGCCCACGACGTGACTGTCTTCACACGCCCACGACTTGGGTTCGTGGAAGAGAAAGGATTCATGGAATAGAGAAAGGAAGTATTCATGATAGGAGGGCGGAAAGGATGGATGAAAAGAGGAATAAAGGGAAGGATGGAAGAAGAAAAGAACTCATAAAAAGGAAGGAGAAGGCAGTGACCATACCTGTCAAATTTACGTAAATACAATGGAAATTCATTACAATCTTGAATATTATATACCTGGAGTTGTTTGGTAACTAGTGACGTGTAACCTCCACCCTCACAGCAGACCTCTGACGCATCAGACGTACTAGCACACACATACCTAGGCACACAAAATAGAATGGTACTGTGAAAATTAAACGCTAACGACGGGACACCACGAGGATAGCTTTGCTTTTGTAGCTACAAACAGAAAGAAAGAAGCGGCAAGAGAAAAATCCGAATTTCTAAACAGGAATTTGAAAGAAGAAACGTACAAACCATCAAAAGTAATCCAATAGAATTCTTGACATTTACCAGTAAAAAAACAAAAACAATAATAGGACCTTTAATTAGCGACGGAGTAACAAACGACATAAGACTGAAGGTCTTCATAAGACTGAAGGTCTTCAGCCTTCTAGCCAGTATTTACAGCTGATCAGATCATCAGCTCACCCAGGCAGCATAATCTGTTTTCAGGGCCTGACACCGACAAGCTAATTATTAACGAAATTAGCAACTTTGAATAATAAATTATTAAGAGTCGCTGAATATTAACAAATCAAGGGGACGGGATGAAATACCTGCCAGAATTATACAAGAATATTACTGGGACAAAGAGTTAAGAAAACAGACAAGTTTAAGAATGAGACACTTATGCAACATATGAGAATCTTTATTGAGAAAACGTTTCACTACACAGTGGCTTCATCAGTCCAGTACTGAGAAGAAAGTTGCAAATAGAGAAGGAGTTTGAAGTAATCAGTCCCTCGGCTTGGAATCGATGTGTTCAGTCCATCAATCATGAACAAAGTACAGCATATGCTTGGAGAAGTGGCTTTTATACTGTAGTCAAGAGAGTCGACTCACCTGACTACAGTATATAAGCCACTTCTGTGGCCATATGCTGTACTTTCTTCAAGAGTGATGGACTGAACACATCGATTTCAGGCTGAGGGACTGATTGCCTCAAACTCCTCCTCTCTTTACACCTTTCTTCTCTGTATTGGACTGATGAAGCCACTGTGAGGCGAAACGTTTCCTCAATAAAGATTCCCATGTGCTATGTAAGTGTCTCATTCTTCAAGAATATAAATATTAACTCGTTTATTACTATTGGTAATATTTAACAAATCAACGGAAGAACTTAAGGCGTCAATAGACTAGAAACTTGCAAATGTTGTACCTATATTTTAAAAAAGGACACATGATTTGTACCATCAAGGAAAAGATCATCAAATTTCTGGAGACTAACAACCTGGACACTCCAAGAAAAGTACTACCTGACTAACTCACTTATTTTTTAAATTATATATCCAAGAACTGGCATAACTGAGACAGAAGACAGAGTGTGACTAAAAGCTGACATGAGCCGAGTCCTCCAGTGGATTCCTGACAACAATATGCAGTTCAATGAGAACAAATTTCAGTTAATACGTTACGGAAGGATTGAGGAAATAAAACTGGATCGGAAGACAAGACAAACTCAAATTTCTCAATAGAGTGTAAGTGTAATGTGAGACTTGGGAGTGATTATGTCAGATCTCACGTTCAATGTCATTATCGCATCTGCAGGGAAAATGATTAGGTGGGAGAAGGAGAATTTTCAAAACAAGAGATGCCAAGCTAGCGTCGACACTCTTCAAATCATCTGTTCTCTTTAGGTTGGAATATTGCTGTGTACAGACAACCTCCTTCAAGGCAGGCAAAATTGAAGAACTGGAAAACGTAAAGAGAACCTTTTCAGCTTGTATAAACTCAGTCTAGTGTTCAAATGACTGGGAGCGCCTAAAGTTCCTCTAACTGTACATTTTTAGAATAAATATGCATGATAATTTACACTTGGAAGAATCTGGAAGAAGTGGTCCCAAATCTGCACCCAGAAATCACTATATATGAACATAAGAGGCTTGGCAGATGGCGCAAGATACCTCTGGTAAAAAACAGGTCATCTATGAGTACACTAAGAGAAAACTCGACAAGTGTAAAGGGACCATAACTCTGCAGCACCTTCCCTTCATGCATAAGGGGAAATTACCAACACAGTTCTGGGTGTCTTCCAAAAAATGATTCGAAAAATTCCTCAAATCTGCTGCAAATCGGCCGGGCTGTGTTGCATACATCAGACAGTAGGTGGCGGGTAGCAACAGCCTCATCAATCAGGGCAGCAACCAAGAGGCCTGGTCTGGAAGAGGGCCACGGAAGTTGTGACCTCCGGAAGTGACTACAGGTAACGGAGTCCCAACAGATGTAGTATACTTAGATTTTCAAAAGGTATTCGACAAGATACATCATCGAATATTGAAGACCATAAAAAAAAGCGCATGATATAGAAGACAGTCTTCCTGCCTGAATAACTGACTGGCTCACAGAGCGGTGTCACAGTGACTTGCCCTAAACAACTGAGTTTCCCAGGGCTCGGTCTTTGGTGACTTTCTGTTCACAATCTATACAAATGATCTCAAGGTGAAAGCGAAGCATATAAAGCAGATAGTGGTGCTGTTGAAGGAAGAATAATGCATTTTGGGTACAACATTCTCAAACATGATTACAAAAGTATGGCAACAAATTAACTAAAACAAGAGAAGAAAGGAACCTTTCAACAATGCAGACAGAAACACCACCAACATATTACGTTTCATAGCCAGAAACTTGAAGTCCAAATACCAAGCTCTATACTGATTCTTTGCAATGCACATGTTAGACAGCATTTTGAATATGCCGTCCAGTTCTGATCTCCCAAATTACATAAACGAAGATTTACTGGAGAGGATACAAAGAATAGCTACTAAACCTTATGAAGAAAGACTCAAAGCGACTAACTTTCTTTCTCTCAGGACACCGAGACAACGAGGAAATCTCATTCAAACATTTAAGATATTGAATGGCTTTGACTCACTGAAATACGAAGAACTATTTGAAGTGCTGAATGAGTTCATAATTCAAATCAGTTGAATAACATTGAGAGGCAGAAGAGGCAAACGAATATATGCAAACTTTTTTTGGGGATAAATGCAGAACTACCTTGTAGTCATTCAGAAGCCAACTGGACAAATATTTTGCATAAAAAACAATTCAACTAGATACATCGTATTCTAATGATAGTTGTCAGAGACTTCTCTACCTCCATGCTGGGTATAAATCGACCAGACAAGATTGCTGATGGCTCAAATTGTCTTATATGTTAGAAAACGTGATAAAAAGAATATTGAGAGGGAGATTGTGAGCTAAAACGGGAGTGACATTTTCCCTAGTGCACTCGTTACCTCACTAACCCACTTATTAATCTCACACTAAACTTACACTAAAATCACACGTACCATCATATACAGTACATGAAACTGATAGGCCAAGTCAAAAACTCCTACTGTGTATTTTTTTTAGTAAGTGCACCAAGACGTCCTTTTGACAACAAGGCAACCGAATCAATAATATTTATAATATTTATTAAAATTATTAAAATTCCAAATTATTGTAAGAAAGTAATTCTTCCATTAATTTGCTAATCTGGTATGGAAGTTGTTCCATTCTTAGTTTTAAGAGCAAGTGCAGACTAGGTCACAAGAGGCTTGAAGAGAGAGAGAATGCTTCAAGCAGCACACACACACACACACACACACACACACACACACACACACAAACACACACAAACACACACACACACACACACACACACACACACACACACACACACACACTCATGGAAAAGGACCTTGGGGTATAATACCGAGCACATCTCCTGAGGCGCACATCAACCATATAACTGCTGCAGCATATTGGCGCCTGGCAAACCTAAGAATAGCTTTACGATACCTCAGTAAGGAATCGTTCAAGATTGTACACTGTGTACTTCAGGCCCATATTGGAGTAGGCAGCACCAGTTTGGAACCCACACCTGGTCAAGCACGTCACGAAATTAGAGAAAGTTCAAAGGTTTGCAACAAGACTAGTCCCAGAGCTAAGGGAAATGTCCTACGAAGAAAGATTAAGGGAAATCGGCCTGACGACACTGGAGGACACGAGGGTTAGTGGAGACATGATAACGACATATATAATACTGCGAGGAATTGACAAGGTGGACAGAGACAGGATGTTCCAAGGATGGGACACAGACACAAGGGGTCACAATTGGAAGTTGAAGATTCAGAAGAGTCAGAAGGATGTTAGGAAGTATTTCTTCATTCACAGAGTTGTCAGGAAGTGGAATAGTCTGGAAAGTGACGTAGTGTCAGCAGGAACCACACATAGTTTTTAGACAAGGTTTGATAAATCTCATGGAGCAGGGAGAGAGAGGTCCTAGTAGCGATCAGTGGAGGCAGGGCCAGGAGCTATGACTCGACCCCGCAACCACAAATAGGTAAGTACACACACACACGTATACACACACACATACAGGCACGCATATACAACAGGCCTAGTGTCTAATCGACATGTGCCTAGGACAAAATGGTAACTCACATACACACATAAACTAACACACACACACACACAAGGGGGTTTGCAAGAGGAAGAATCCGGCCAGTCAAAGCGATTTTCAAAGCAGAATTGACTCGAAACAGGATCCTGCAGGAGAAAGCAAGACTAAGGGATATGTCAGAGTACCGGAGGGTGTATCTCGACCGCGACAGAACACGGGAAGAAAGACAGAAACTGAAAGAGAGGGTACAGAGACAAAAGGAGGAAAGAGAGATGGACAGGAGAACCCAGACTCAGGAGGAAGCTCTAATACAACCACCTTCAGATGTCCCCCAACCTGGATAACCCCAATGCAACCAAACAATCTAACCCAAAACACACATGCCATACCCAATGATTCCACCCACCTCATTACAAACTCCACCTTCACACTAACCACCCATAGTTCCTCACCAGATCTCCCACTTTCCCAACCCCAACGTACCCCCCAGACTACGGTTTTAGAAAAGAAGTTAAAGGTTTGGTATACAAATGCAGATGGTATAACAAATAAATGTGAGGAGTGGCATGAAAGAATAAAGGAGACATCACCAGACATAATAGCACTCACAGAAACGAAACTCACCAGGATGATAACAGATGCAATCTTTCCACCCGGATATCAAATCCTCAGGAAAGATAGAGGGAGCAGAGGGGGAGGAGGAGTTGCACTGCTCATTAAGAACAGGTGAGGATTTGAGGAAGTGGAAGGAATGGATGGAATGGGTGAAAGGGACTACATAGTAGGAACAATTCAGTCTGAGGGCCATAAGGTGGTAATTGCTGTAATGTACAACCCGCCACAGAACTGCAGGAGGCCAAGAGAAGAATACGACGAGAGCAACAGAGCAATGGTAGACACACTAGCCGAGGTAGCCAGAAGAGCCCACATGGGGAGAGCAAAGTTACTAGTTATGGGTGATTTCAATCACAAAGAGATTGATTGGGAAAACCTGGAGCCCCACGGGGGTCCTGAATCATGGAGAGCCAAGATGATGGATGTGGTACTGGAAAACCTCATGCATCAACATGTTAGAGACACTACCAGAGAGAGAGGTGGGGATGATCCAGCAAGACTGAACCTAGTATTCACCTTGAGTAGTTCGGACATCGAGGATATCACGTATGAAAGGCCCCTTGGAGCTAGTGATCATTTGGTTCTGTGTTTTGATTATATAGTTGAGCTACAAGTGGAGAGGGGAGCAGGAATAGGAAGGGAGAAACGAAACTACAAAAGGGGGATACACACGCATGAGGAACTTCCTACAAGACGTTCAGTGGGAGAGAGAATTGGCAGGAAAACCAGTAAATGAAATGATGGAATATGTGACAACCAAATGCAAAGAGGCAGAGGAAAGGTTTGTCCCAAGGGAAACAGAAGTAATGGGAAGACCAGAACGAGTCCTTGGTTCACCCAGAGGTGTAGGGAAGCAAAAACTAAGTGTAATAGAGAATGGAAAAAGTAGAGAAGACAAAGGACCCAGGAAAATAAAGAGATTAGCCGAAGAGCCAGAAACGAATATGCACAGGTAAGAAGGGAGGGTCAGCGACAATATGAAAATGATATAGCATCAAAAGTCAAGTCTGACCCGAAGCTGTTGTATAGCCACATCAGGAGGAAAACAACAGTCAAGGACCAGGTAATCAGGCTGAGGAAGGAAGGTGGGGAGTTCACAAGAAACGACCAAGAGGTATGTGAGGAGCTCAACATGAGATTTAAAGAAGTATTTACAGAGGAGACAGGAAGGACTCCAGGAATTCAGAATAGGGAGGTATACCAACAAGTGCTGGATGAAATACACACAACCGAGGAGGAGGTGAAGAAGCTGCTATGTGAACTCGATACCTCAAAAGCGGTGGGACCGGACAACATTTCTCCGTGGGTCCTTAGAGAGGGAGCAGAGATGTTGTGTGTGCCACTAACACAAATCTTCAACACATCCATTGAAACTGGGCAACTACCTGAGGCGTGGAAGATGGAAAATATAGTCACAATTTTTAAAAAAAGGAGACAGACACGAGGCATTAAACTACAGACCTGTGTCACTGACGTGTATAGTATGCAAAGTCATGGAGAAGATCATCAGGAGGAGAGTGGTGGAGCACCTAGAAAGACACAAGCTTATAAACGACAACCAGCACGGTTTCAGGGAAGGAAAATCCTGTGTCACAAACCTACTGGAGTTTTATGACAAGGTAACAGAAGTAAGACACGAGAGAGAGGGGTGGATAGACTGCCTTTTTTTGGACTGCAAGAAGGCGTTCGACACAGCTCCTCACAAGAGGTTAATGCAAAAGCTAGAGGATCAGGCACACGTAACAGGAAAAGCACTGCAATGGATCAGAGAATATCTGACAGGGAGGCAACAACGAGTCATGGTACGTGACGAGGTGTCAGAGTGGGCGCCTGTGACGAGTGGAGTTCCACAAGGGTCAGTCCTAGGACCTGTACTGTTTTTGGTATATGTGAATGACATAACGGAAGGGATAGACTCAGAAGTGTCCCTGTTTGCAGATGATGTGAAGTTAATGAGAAGAATCAAATCAGTCGAGGATCAGGCAGGACTACAAAGAGACCTGGACAGGCTACAAGCCTGGTCCAGTAACTGGCTCCTTGAATTTAACCCTGCCAAATGTAAAGTCATGAATATCGGGGAAGGGCAAAGAAGACCGCAGACAGAGTATAGTCTAGGTGGCCAAAGACTGCAAACTTCACTCAAAGAAAAAGATCTTGGGGTGAGTATAATACCGAGCACATCTCCTGAGACGCACAATAACCAAACAACTGCTGCAGCATGTGGGTGTCTGATAAACCTAAGAAGCTGAAACTAGTCTTAAGTTTGCCTGATTTACTCCAATATTGAAGTTTAATAGAAAATGTGTAACATGCCAAGACAAAACAATTCTTCTTATTATTTTTTTTACAATCTAAACATTCTGAACTACCTCACTATGGTAAATCTAGTTAATCATTTGAAATTTGTACTAATTTGTAATTTGTGATACAATCTAGTTATCCTGAACTACCTCACTATTGTAAATCTATTTAAATCATTTGAAATTTGTATTCATATGTAATTTGTAATATAAATTAAGAACTAGTATTAAGTCTGCCCGAAATGCCTAGCATGCCCAGGCATGCTAGGCATTTCGGGCATCTTTGTAATTATAGTTCTTAAAGTATGGAGTCATTCAAGACTCTGTACACTGTGTACGTCAGGCCCAAATTTGAGTATGCAGCACTAGTATGGAACCCACACCTAGTCTTATTAATCAAGAAATTAGAGAAAGTGCAAAGGTTTGCAACAAGACTAGTCCAGGAGCTAAGGGTCAAGCCCTACAAGGAAAGGTTAAGGAAAATTAACCTGACGGTACTGGGGGACAGGAAAGATAGGTAGGACATGATAATGACGTAAAATTCTGAGAGGAATTGACAAGGTGGATAGTGACAGAATGTTTCAAAGATGGGACACAGCAACAAGAGATCACAGCTGGAAGTTGAAAACTGAGATGAGTCACAGGGATGTTAGGAAGTATTTCTTCAGTCCTAGAGTTGTCCGGAAGTGGAACAGTTTGGAGAGTGATGTAGCAAAGGCAGCATACATACACAGCTTTAAGAAGAGGGTCAATAAATCTCATGGAGAAAGGAGAGAGTGGACCTAGTAGTGAACCAAAAAAGAAGAAACACCTTCATCATCACTCAATCCATCTCCGATACTACAGTTTAAAACCTGCAACATATCTTCACTCCTACTTCAGAGTGCAGGCATTTTAATTCCCACCTCCAGGACTCAATACCTGCTAACCAGTTTTCATGAATTTCCAGTTTTCATGAATTTCCAGTTTTCATGAATTTCCAGTTTCACAGAAAGCTCTCTCTCCATTTTTGCAGAAAGCTTTCCTAGTTTTCGCTCCCACTCTTGTTCCATCCTTTTGCACTGCTCTTCCATCCATTCTTCCTTACCAGAACCATTCTCCTCTGGTCCCTGGGTCCTGCCAGTCCCTACCATTTTTGGGGGAGAGTGAAAGAGAAAGGGGAGAGGTAGAGAAAGAATGAGAGAGAGAGAGGGATTAGGGGACTAGAGGGAGAAGGGAAATAGATGGAGATGGGGAGAGAGAGAGAGGATTCGGGGACTAGAGGGAGAAGGAGGGAGGGAAGGGTAGAGAAAGAGAGATATGAAGAGGTGGGAGAGAGAGTGAGGAGAGAGAGAGAGAGAGAGAGAGAGAGAGAGAGAGAGATTGAGGAAGAGAGAGAGAGAGAGAGAGGAAGGGTATAGAAGAGAAGAAGAGAGAGAGGGAGAGAGATGGGGAGAGAGAGAATGGGGAGAGGAAGGTAGAGAGAGATGAGAGAGAGAGAGAGATGGGGAGAGAGAGAGATGGGGAGAGAGAGATGGAGAGAGAGAGAGAGATGGGGAGAGAGAGAGAGAGATGGAGAGAGAGGGAGAGAGAGATGGGAGGAGGAGAGTTGGAAGAGAGAGAGGAGAGAGATGGAGAGAGATGGAAGAGAGTAGGTAGGTAGGTAGGTTGGGATTTTGGGAGAAGGGTGTAGGCAGGAGAAGGGATAGGGATGTGGGTGGGCCAGGATGTATGGAGGGGAGGGTGTGGGGGGTGGAGACTGTGAGTCAACTGTCTTAACTTGTGTCTCAGAAATACTCCTCCACCCTTGTCTGTGCCTCACTGTTCTATGCATTAATATGCTAACAGCATACTATCTGTTATGCTAATACTGCCAACAATAACAATAATAAAGTACTCAGCTTCTACAATCCTAAACACTGTAGTGTGTGTGTTCACGATCCTTCTAGTTCTGTGTATATCACTATTCTAATACATACTAAAGTAATACTAATAGTCCTAACAATATTATTAGTATTACAGTACTTACTATTAGCTTGTGGACTTGTGTGTGTGCGTGGTTAGTGTGGGTGGATCCCCTCCCTGGGTATCTGTCGACACTCCTCACCTACACCTCTAGTTCTGATAGCTCCAGAAGTGAGTGACCCTTAGCTTCTACTCAGAGACCGGTATATACTGCAACCCCCATGCAACAACAACCAGATGAGTATTACATGCGTCTGGCAGCAGTGTCCTCACGGTGCCTCCTCGTGGTGCCCTAAGCTGCCGTTCCCTGCTGAGAGTGTGTCGTACTCTCCGTCTCCTGGATCCTTTGCAAACTCCTATGATACGTTCACTTATCTTACGTATGTATATATTTACTCCACTCGTCCCTCAAGTGTTTACACATTAGCTGCTGGTAAATTCACTTTTATATCCTTATTCATGACACACAACCTGCTATGTGTGTGTGTGTGTGTTCTCATGTGTGTGTGTGTGTTCTCATGTGTGTGTGTGTGTGTGTGTGTGTGTGTGTGTGTGTGTTGTTATTCATGAATACATCAAATTCATAGAATGGGGGTATACCCCACTACCCATCAGTTGCACACAGTTATACTAGCTGTATACCTGCATGTTGCTGAGTTGGAAGGAGGTATACTTTTCTTTTTTGCGTGCAAAAGGTCAGTTGCAGGGCGCTTGTTGCAGATGGTGGTTGCAGGGCGCTTGATGGAGGTTGGCGGTTTTCCTGGAGTTGTTGGTCGGCTGAGCAGTTTCTGAGGTGGTGTCCTGTCATAGGATGTTTGCAGATGTTACATGGTTAGTTGTAAGGTGTAATTTGTTTGAAGTAGGTCTCCATAAATAGGGTAGTTTTATCCTTGTCGGACATAGAATGGTTCTGGTGGTACCCATTCTTCTATGTCTTCGGGGAGATCACTCAGGATTATTGGTCTCAGGGAGTTCTCCTTGTGAATAAAGCGTCGGACTCTTTGTTGGAGGGTCATCCTTTGAGTTCTGTGGGGAGGTGTGTTGATGATGTAGTCGGTGGTGTTTGCTGGTTGGGGAGGGTTTTCTCTGTCTGGTATATAGAGTTCCTGCATGTCGTATAGTTGTTTCTTTTTTAGTTTATCTAGCCTGATATTTATTGCATCAATCTCCTGTTGGATGTGTAGGTCTTCCATCCTCATTCTCTCCTCCTGGTGCCCGTGATAAAGCGGAGTGCTCTGTTCTGGACTCTGTTGGATTTGGTTGTTAGTGTCATGGGTACGCAAGGGTATTCAAGCAAATGTCTCACCATCTTATAAAGGTGCTTCTTGATGTGGGAGGGGGCTTCTTTGAATCTGAATAGTTTGCTGAGGCGGACTTTTGAAAGTTTCACCTTTTTGGAGATGTGAGATGTGGAGTGGAGTAATCTCTTGATCTCATATCCCAGGATCTTGTTCGGGTTTCTGATAGAAATACGTGAACCTGATGGAGATACCCCCTTTGTCTTCTATAGTTGCTGCAAAACAACCGATGGTGCTGATGAGGACTTTCTCTGGATTGGTTGTGATTCTCCATATTTTTCTCCCAGTTAGCTGTTCTTCGTAGTTCCCCATTCATTTTCTCTATTACCCTTCTATGCTTGATTTTCCGATATGGGGGTGAATGATTACATGGATAACATCAAACGCAAATTGAGTGATGATAGAATCGTTGAATTCAGACTGGGAGAGATCGTTTACGTATATGTTGAAGAGTATAGGGCTGAGGCATGAGCCTTGTGGTACTCCAGCTGTCGGTGTGAAAGGTTCTGCTGACTTGATGTTGAAGGTAGCGATGATGCTTCTTCCTATTAAGAAGTTGTATATGAGCCTGAGAAAGGTCCAGGCAAGTTTGAATATGAGGCCGTCGTGCCACAAGTTGTCGAAGGCTTTGTGTATATCCCTAATTGCAATTAGGGCAAGGTTCCCCGGTTTTCTCAGGCTGTCTACCGCATCAAACATGATATTGACAACGTGTTGGGTTCCACAGTGAGTCCTGAAGCCAAACTGGTTTTTAGCGAAGAGGTGGTTGAAGTCCACATAGTAGTTCAGTCTATTGGAGATAGCTCTGTAGTTCTCCGATTTGCGGTTGTCTCTTTTGGGTTTTGCAGTGAAAATCATCCTTGCTGTCTTAAGTGCCACGGGGAAGTGTCCAGACGCCAAGACAGCGTTAAAGATATATAAAAGAGAAATCTTGCAGTTACGGGTAAGGTACTTTAACTGTTATGCATGAGGGGCCAGGGACCTTATTTCTCATTCTGCCAATGACTTGGCACATCTCCCTGAGGGTAATTGATCTGGTGAGGGGATTATTTGATTAGGCTTACCGGTGGATCAGGGCTTGATCAAAAGGTGTTACTGATTGATGAACTCAATCCAACGTACAAACCACAGCCCGGCTGATAGGAGTCTGACTTTAGGTATCTGTCTACTTCTCTTTTGAAGACAGCCTTGGGACTGTTAGTAATTCCCTTTATACATGGTGTGAGGCTGTTGAACAGTCTTGGGCCCTGGACACTTAATGTGGTTTCTCTTAGCGAACTCACTGCACAATCTGCCTATCTTTTTGTTTTCATTGAGAGTGATTTATATGTGCAATATGGGAAGAGTCCCTCTACGATTTCCCAGGTATAGATTATGATGTATCTTTCTCGTCTCCATTAAAAGGAGTACAGTCAAGTGACTTAAAACGTTTCCAGTAATTAAGATGCATGACTGAACTAATAAGTGCAGTGAAGGTTCTCTGTATATTTTCTAGATCTACTATTTCGCCTGCCTTGAGTGGGACTGTTATCGTACATTGGTATTCCAGCCTAGAAAGACCCAGTGACTTAAAAAGAATCATCATTGGCTTTGCATCCCTTGTTTGGAAAAAAAAATCTTATTCATTCTATAATTTTCCTCGCAAATGTGAAAGTGACACTGTTGTGATCCTTGAAGGTGAGATCCTCTGACATTAAGACTCAAGTCCTTCTTGTGTGGACAGAGTTTGTAGTATACTCCATCCTAGATATTATTTCCTCAAGTTTTCCATAAAAGAGTAACTGGAATTTGTCGTCACTGAGCATCATAATGTTTTCCGCGGCCCATTGGAAAACTTGGTTTAAATCCATTTAGAGATTTGCTGTGTTCTCAGTGTATGACCCTCTCGGACAGATTCTATGTCGTCTGCAAAACAAAACAAAACAAAAAAAAGAGAGACATGGTGCTATGGTTTACATCTCTGTCTATGTCTGGATTTCTTTTAATTTCATTAATTGCTTTTAGCGTCTTCTGTCTCTCCTGGATCCTGTAAGAGTCACTTAACTTATGTTCAATATTTTCTACTTGTATAGTCAGTGCTTCCGCATATTAGATAATCTAACCCCATTGAAAAACTCAATGATTCTTCTCCTTCGCATGTAGAAGGAGCGTCTCTCTTTTTCCAGTTTACTTCTTCTCTTCTTTTTTCCTTAAGGGAATATGCCTTGAGAATAATTTAGCTGCGAAGAGTTGATCCCTTCAAGACACTGGTTCGGATCCATGTTATTTAAAATATATTCCCAGCGTGTCTCATTTAGGACATGATTTATTTGATCCAATTGATGTTCTTGTTGTTGAAGTTGATTTTGGTGAAAGCATCCTCGTAGCTGTTAGGACCTCTGTGCATTTGAGTGTGGACTTCGATTAGGTTGTGATCAAAATTATCTGTCTTTGATGCTGTTATATTTCGTACCAGGTCATCATTATTCGTGAAAACAAGGGCAAGTGTGTTTTCCAGTCTTGTTTGCTCTACTGTCTGTTCGCTTAGGGTGGATTTATTCCAGACTTTTATTGTGACTCTACTATAACATTATTTGCTACATTCTTCCATTCTGCATGACTTACAATGAAATCACCAAGCTGCAAGATGTTTGGGGATGGGGTTGGAAGATTTCCCCAAAAGTAATTGATTTTCAGTAGCTGTTCCTTGAACTGTTGGGAAGTTCCATCTGCCGGCATATTTACAACAACAATGACTAGGTTTTGGTTCTTAATTATTATTGATTAAGCTTCAACTACATCATTTGTCGTGTTTTGTAACTCTTTGACACAGAGGCCAAACCATCATTCCCTCTATTGTTGCTTGTTCTTTCTGTCGCATCTAAATAAATTGTACCTCTGTTGTTCATATTTCTGTGAAGGTCCCATGCCCCACACATCCCACCTTCACATTCCCCATGCACCACAATTCCCACCTCCCCATTCCCCATGCACCACACTTCCTACTTCCCCATTCACCTCCCCAATTCCAATGCCTAATAGTTGCGAATGCATCACAGTTCCCTCTCTCCATTCCCCATGCACCCCAATTTCCCCATTTCTCGTGCACTACTGTTTCCCTTCGGCATTTCCGTACACAGCACTTCACTCCTCCCCATTCCCGATGCACCACGCTTCTCTGCTCTCCATTCCTAATGCACCGCGGTTCTATTTACCTCATTCTCCATGCACCACAGTTCTCCATCCCCATTCACCAAACAAAACCATTCCCTACTCACCTTAGCCCCCTCTCCCTACTCCCCTTCAGCACAATTCCGCTTCCCCATTTCTTATCCACCATAGTCCCCCCTCCCTATACTCAATTGGCACACTTCTCACTCCCCATTCCCCATCAGCACAATTCCCCCTCCCCATTCCCCATCAGCACAATTCTCCCTCCCCATTCCCCATTAGCACAATTTCTCATCCCCATTCTCCATCGGCACACTTTCCCGTCCCCATTCCCCATCAGCACAATTTCCCCCATTCCTTAACAGCACAATTTTCACTCCACATCAGCACAATTCTCACTCCACATTCCCCATCAGCACAATTCCCCCTCTCCATTCCCCATCAGCACAATTCTCACTCCAAATTCCCCATCACCACAATTCCCCCTCCCCATCAGCAAAATTCTCACTCCCCATTCCACCATCAGCACAATTTCCCCTCTCCATTCCCCATCAGCACAATTCTCACTCCCCATTCCCCATCAGCACAATTATCACTCCCCATTCCCCATCAGCACAATTATCACTCCCCATTCCCAATCAGCACAATTCTCACTCCCCATTCCCCATCAGCACAATTCTCACTCTCCATCAGCACAATTCTCCATCTCCATTCCCCATGAACTAGACTCTATGCAGCTCTCAACATCAAGGTGTTCATTTTACATTTCTCAAATAAATAAGAAAAAATTTATCATAAAAATTTGTGATTCATGTGATTTGCTGCGGCTGTTTTGAACTGAAACTAAAATTATATTGCGATTGATAGTGCAAGATGTGTAGACTGATAAGAGAATCTGTGGGTGGAGTAGTTGTTGTTGTGGTGGTGGTGGCTGTGTGGTGATTGTGTGATGGTGGTGGTTGTGTGGTGGGGGTGGTGGTGGTGGTGGCTGAGTGGTGGTGGTGGTGGTGGTGGTGGTGGTGGTGGTGGTGGTGGCGGCTGTATGGTGGTGGTGGTGGCTGAGTGGTGGTGGTGGCGGCTGTATGGTGGTGGTGGTAGCTGTGTGGTGGTGGTGGCTGAGTGGTGGTGGTGGTGGTGGTGGTGGCGGCTGTGTGGTGGTGGTGGCTGTGTGGTGGTGGTGGTGGTGGTGGCTGTGTGGTGGTGGTGGTGGTGGTGTTGGTGGCTGTGTGGTGGTGGTGGTGGTGGCTGTGTGGTGGTGGTGGCGGCTGTATGGTTTTTGTGGTAGCTGTGTGGTGGTGGTGGCTGAGTGGTGGTGGTGGTGGTGGCGACTGTGTGGTGGTGGTGGTGGTGGCTGGTGGTGGTGGTGGTGGTGGTGGTGGCTGTGTGGTGGTGGTGGTGGTGGTGGTGGCTGTGTGGTGGTGGTGGCTTGTGGTGGTGGTGGCTGTGTGTGGTGGTGGTGGTGGCTGTGTGGTGGTGGTGGTGGTGGTGGTGGTGGTGGTGGTGGTGGTGGCTGTGTGGTGGTGGTGGTGGTGGTGGTGGTGGCTGTGTGGTGGTGGTGGTGGTGGTGGCTGTGTGGTGGTGGTGGTGGTAGTGGTGGTGGTGGTGGTGGCTGTGTGGTGGTGGTGGTGGTGGTGGTGGTGGTGGTGGTGGCTGTGTGGTGGTGGTGGTGGCTGTGTGGTGGTGGTGGTGGTGGTGGCTGTGTGGTGGTGGTGGTGGTAGTGGTGGTGGTGGTGGTGGTAGTGGTGGTGGTGGTGGTGGTAGTGGTGGTGGTGGTGGTGGTGGTGGCTGTGTGGTGGTGGTGGTGGTGGTGGTGGTGGTGGCTGTGTGGTGGTGGTGGTGGTGGTGGTGGTGGTGGTGGTGGCTGTGTGGTGGTGGTGGTGGTGGTGGTGGTGGTGGCTGTGTGGTGGTGGTGGTGGTGGTGGTGGCTGTGTGGTGGTGGTGGTGGCTGTGTGGTTTTAAAATAACTAAAAAAAAAAAAGGGGCTCTTTCCTTGCGGTCAGAGACGTGATGCATGTATTAGCTCCAGAATTACCACAGTTATCCAAGTAAGTGTGACCTCAAAGAGGCAACGAGGTAACTGAGTGAGGTAAACCCGGCAGCCCCAGCACTGGGTGTGATCACGTGACTCGCAACTACCCCAGTGATTGAAACAAGCGAACAAAGAGTTAACAAGAGTCAATTCAATTATACAAATAAATATATCCTACCGATTTACACAAGTTAGGTCAAATAATAAATTAAAGTAAGATATTTTCATTGTAGCTATTAATGAAAACATCTCCAATATAAAATTATATGATAATTAAATATATACATAATATTAAATATACATTGCGTCCAGTTCAGGGGCGTAACAGTGGTGGTGGTGATAGTGGTGGTGGTGATGGTGGTGGGGGTGATAGTGGGGGTGATGGTGGGGGTGGGGGTGTGGTGGTGGTGGTGATAGTTGTGTAGTGGTTGTGATGTGGTGGTGGTAGTTTTGGTGGTGTTGGTAGTGGTGGATGTGGTGGTGGTGGTGATGGTGAGAGGTATAGTAGTTGAGGTGGTGGTGGGAGTGCCAGTTGTAGCAACAGTAACATCAGACTCCACGAAAAGCTCCATGAGAGTGAGCTTTGAAGTAGGGACAGGCTAAGAATGGAGCTGGAGAGGAGTGTCTTCTGTCACTGTGTGGCTATGTGGAGGACCAGCCAGAGCAGGTAGCTGTCTACAGATGATGCTCTTGGGTAATTAGAGGAAGTGGAGAGTGGAAAGTCTACAGTGGGTTCATGAAGTAAAACCCGCTCTTGAATCTCCTGAATGTGGACTAGCAATGACAGAATATTTCGACAGAGGTTTCTGTGTCATCTATGTGTATCTTCACGAATTCTTGAACTTGAATGAATGAGTAGGTGGGCGACTTTCGAATTTGACTGAGCTATCAGACAGACATGTGTATATGTCCTTGGAGAACAAAGCACTCCATTGGAGGGAGTAATATAGAAAACAATGTTATCCCTTTCGTGGCCAAGGGCATAGATGTTAATCTCTTCTTCAACAGAGCAGTCAGCAGCAGCTTGGTTAACAGTGGTCTTGGAGGTGGTTGCTGGTTGTGTAGGTAGATTGGCTTGGGTGACTTGAGAGGCAGTAGTAGGCTGAAAAGGTGTAGTGGTTTGTATGGCTGATGAGACAGCAGTTTGTGGAGTAGGCTTGGTTACTTTGAGGGCGGCAGTTGATTAAACAGGCGGAGTGGTTTGATTGGTTTGAGAGGCACGAGCTGTCAGGGCGGCTGTGGTAGTGAAATTCTCAATGTTAGGGACGATTCTCCGTATGTCTGAAGATAAGGATGAGTCGGGGAACAGCAGGGCATAACTCAACTCTCAAGAACTCAATTCAACGCACTTTGCTCTGGCTCTGCTGAGTAACCACCATTATCACGATAAAGTTCCCCTGCACTTTGCTATTTAGCTAAAGCTGGGGTGTAACTCCAATCGACCCTAATACAGCTAGCTGCCTTCTGGGCCTGTCCCACTGCCGCCTGTCAACCTCCTGCAGAACAATCTACACCCGCCTCATCAGCTGCTACAACTCTCCCCAGCATCACACACACCTATCAACAACGCCTGCAGTTTATCTGCACATGTCGCCCAGAGTGGACGTGCCACTCACCTGTATATTCCCATCTCCTACCCTTCCCAACCTTTTTCCATATTTCTATCCTTAGCCATCCTTCTTCCATCCCAGCTTACCGACGCTCAGGTCAAATCAAGCTCAAGCTCAAGCTCAGGGCATGTTGTTGAATAGAAGCAGTTTGTTGATGGCTTCGTCGAAGAATCCTGGATTACCTGCGTTTGTGGGAAAATTAAACATTAACATGCTATTTCCCCGCCAATTCCCCAGACGTGGAAGAACGGTGTGGGGAGAGTGAGAGTCGAGGGTAGACAGTAACACGATACCTACAGTATGCCTATACCCGACGATGCCGCATCCTTGTATCAACTCTTAAATTATAAATTATAAGTCTAATTTAGTGATGAAGCTTCTATAGGCTAATGTATCATACCACCTCCTGTACGCATTTAAGCTAAGCTAGAGCTAGATATAGAGTAATTTATCATAGTATCTACGATTACTTTTATCCAAGCCTACACAAATTGACAACATGGCTACCCACTTGAGTTCTTACCGACGCTAGTCCGTCACCAAATAAACACGTGAACGAGGAGAATGCAGGCGACCGAACCTCGCCTAATCATACCGGTCTACTCCCCTCATATGACTACTCTTCACTGTTACATTACGTAACAACTCGGCAACTTCTCTCCTAAACAAAAGCCGGTGTAGAACAGTAACTCAAGACGTATCTGGAGCTAACGACCTACAGACCCTCACGATGGTAAGTGCCTGTTAACAGTATTATTGAATGCACATTTATACGTATGTTACTGACACTGCCCACATGTGAGGGGTCTTCCACTACCCTTCAGTTCATCAAAGATACGACACTATACCCACATACACTGCCCAGTGTGGAAGCAGAGGTAAGCAACCTAGTTATCTGGAAATGGGATGACAGGTTTCCTGGACTGGATTCAACTAAAGACTTGATTGGATAAATGATTAATCAGTCATACACCTACACATCGACCCTCTATTCTACACAGCGTTTTCCATTTATGCATATATCGTACTAAAGTCTGAGAGTGACGTGACGGAGTTGCATAAAGTTGGTTGGTGTTGGATGACTCGGAGTATCTTCTGGGTGTTGTCTGGAAACTTGGTGTTGGTGGGAATGTTAGTGGAGTTTCGTCTTATCTCTCTCTCATCTTCAACTTCCATCTTATTAATAATTCCTTCCTCGGAGGGCACTTTGCTGTATGATTGTTGTGATCACTCTTACAGTTGAAGCATTTTCGAGGAGTAAAAGTAGTGAAGTCCTTGAAGTTGTGTCCTTTAACATTATGAACAGAAGTTCTCCTTCAGAATGCAGTCCTTGAAGTGATTGTAAGAATAGCAGGCCCAGCAGGGATTGATATGAAAGTAGAAGATTGCTAGGCCGTCCTTTAGAACTTGAGAAGCCATGGAGATGGAAAACATGTTCTTGAGCGTTTGGTATTTTTGTGGCTTAGGCCACAATTGAGGATAGTGCCTTCCCAGGCACAAACAAGCACGGTGCCTGGGAAGGCAACGTGGTCAGAGAGGGTCTTCATCACCACAGAAACTGCTGTAATGTTTGCCTTTTCGTCGCTGAAACAGACGGCGATAAAGGCATCCTTGGTCGTGAGTATGCTGGTAGCTTTTGGATAGCTGCCAGGGAAATCTTCGTGGCACTGTTGATGGTATCATGGAGTGGTCTAATCTTCACAAAAACTGACTGGTGTGTGTGACACTAATGTGAGTGACACTTGTGTGAAACTAGTGTGAGTGACACTGGTGTGACACTAGTGTGACACTGTTGTGATTGATACAGGCGTGACACTTAGTGACATTAGTGTGAATGACATTGGTGTAAGTGACACTTGTGTGAGTGAAACTGGTGTAACACTGGTATGAGTGACACTGGTATGCATGGCACATGTGTGACACTTTTTTGGTACTTGTGTGAGTGACACTGGTGTGAGTGACACTGGTGTGAGTGACACTGGTGTGAGTGACACTGGTGTGAGTGACACTGGTGTGAGTGCATCGTCGTGAAGAGCACGAACAGTTGACACTGGCTTGGTGGTTAATGCTGCCCCTCCCCAACAGGGATCGCTGGGAGACTGATAGTGTTGTTGTTGTGGTGGTGGTGATGTTGGTGGTGGGTGTAGTTGTTGTGATTATGGTGATGGGTATAATGGAGGATTGGATACTAGTGGTGGTGTTGTGGTGATGGTAGTAGAATTTTGGTTATGTTTATAGCCCTGGTGGTGATGGTGGTTGAGATGGTACTAATGGTGGTAATATAGCAGTTGTTTTGGTGGTGGGTGGTGTAGTTGTTGTGATGGTGGTGATAGGTGTGGTGTGATGGGGTATGGAGTGGATGTGATTAGTCCATCAATCTTCACCTCACCTGTCAACAGTATATAAGCCCATTCGTCCATTTGCTGTACTCTTATCAAGATTGATGGACTGATAACATCGACTCCAGGCTGAGAGATTGATTACCTCAAACTCCTCCTCATGGTTCTTCTTTCTCTGCATTGGACCGAAGAAGCCACTAGCTGGAGAAACGTTTCGACAATAGATACCCAAGTGTTGCACAAGTGTCTAATTCATCAAGCCTACACTGTGTTTGGGCGGAGGGGATGACTGTCGTATATACCAACCTCGAAAAGCATTCATATACACATCTACCTGCAGCACCATGCACCCAGGTAACTTAGAGATGAGTTATATGGTGTACGGAAGAATCACGAGTTATTTGTGGTGTAAGACACTGTGGAGTTGAGTATAACGAGTGGGTCACCAGCCAGTGCCACCATCCCCACGCCACAGTAATGGTGAGAGGCGCGGAGTGTAATAATAATAATACATTTATTTCTACAAGTACATGTACAAGGTATAAAGACCTAGCTGTCATCAATGAAATACTACTATATAGAAAGCGGCTTGTTATGCAGAGCATATCGGGCAAATTAGGTAAATTTTATCCCAGGATGCGACCCATACCAGTTGACTAACACCCAGGTACCCATTTTATACTGATAGATAAACATAGAGAACCGGTGTAAGGTAACACGACCAATGTTTCAGCCCTTGCCGGGAATCGAACCCGGACCCTCACCGTGTGAAGCAAGCTTTTGCCACCAGGCTACGGGCCACCGTAGGTGGAGGAGCGGAAATTCTACAGCCTGTGTTATAAACAAATATTGGGTTTATTGCAAGTAAGACAGTGTAAACAATATAGTGTAAACTTTACCCGTGTGTATCACTATACCTCAAGTGTACAGTGACTGCCTGCGCCTCCCCACTTCCCTCTCTCCAACATTCTTTCCCAGGCTGTCACTCCCATGGTAGAGCGCAGAACCCCTTCCCACTACTCATGCCCCAGCAGACCATCAGGGTGAAACCTACTACCTCTTCTACCCTTCACTCACCCTCGCTTCGTCCACATCTGTTCTTCACTTAACATAAGGTACCTTATGCCTACACTCTAGCCAGCTGGATGGATGCTAGTCAGGAGGAAGCTAGCAACCAAGGAAATGGCACAGCTGTCAGTGTTAGGAGAAAAAAATGTCGATCGTGTTTACAGGTTCGCTGCCTCAGCACAAATGGTTTCCACCACAAACATGACAACTGCCCCATTTCAGGATGTCTTTCCTTGGAAAGCGATGATCTGCTACTTTAAGCATCTCAACACACTACAACAGATCTCTTGTCCTCAGATAATATCTTAGAGGCAATCAAAACAACAGCTACCAGGACCCTCCAACATATTCCCAAAATAACCCTTTTACACGCAACTGGGAAACTCACAGACCTTCTGAAAAATAAAATAAACGATGGCTCCATTATCCTAAAGGCTCCACCTTGCTACTTTCTTGGCAATGTCTGCTTAGCTGAACCAGAAAGAGTTGGCAAGTCGTTAGCCTCCACGATCATTAAGAGATTTTTCCCAGAGCTGACACCTTTATTCGCCTTTCCCAATAACACAAAAACGTTCTAAAATGACAATGAGAAAATCAGAGTCCAAGTGAGCAAAAAACTTAGAGAACAACACAGTGGGGGCAATGAGGATAATCACCAGCGAAGATACAGTTGCCTCCAGGAATTCTGACACTGCTCAAGCACTTAGAGAAAAGCACAGTCAGGGAAACCAGGAGCACCAACAGTTCTAACACCTCTGTCCCCACTGTGGAATTATTGCTTGTGCAAGAATCAGACGTTTACAAAACAATTATGTTGTTCCCATCTGGCTCTGCTGGGAGCTTCACTGGAATACGGTACCAACATTTAAAAGAAATAGTAAATCCAGTTCTCAGGGAGATTGCAGAGACACTCTTATCGGAGATCACAAGGTTCGTTAACAATTCTGTGGCTGGTTTAATTCTTGTTAAAATTAAGCCTTTCCTTTTTGGTCCATCACTTTGGTCCCTGAAAAATAAGGATGAAGGAATTAGGCCAATTGATGTGGGCAACACTCTTCGCTGCCTCGTTTCCAAGGTTGTTGTCCGCAGTATTCGCACAGAAGTAGCCATGATGCTTCAACCAAACCAGCTTGGCTTTGGGGTCCCTCAAGAAAACGAAGCAGTGGTTCATGAAGAAAAGGCGTATATCAACAGCCTGCCTAAGAACAATGTAGTAATAAAATTAGACTTCAAGAATGCATTTAATCTCCCGAAAAAGAGGCGTGGTATTAACAGCTGCACAGGAACATTTCCCTGGTCTCTTCCTTTTATTTCAGCTGGATACAGCAAGGAATCGATGTTGAAATTACTTCAACGGAGCATGAAATTACTTTATCGGAAGAGGTCCAGCAAGGAGATCCTCTAGCTTCATTTCTCTTCTGCATAACAGGTAGGGAAATTACTCTCAGGCTGACTAGTGAGGTAAACATATGGTTCCTGGATGATGGTACACTGGTGAGCACTAAAGAGTCTCTTCTAGATGTTCTTGCCCAGGGGATGACATGGGACAGGAAATGGGACACATCCATCTAATGTGAAATCATCTCAGCCAATCAACGAGTGATTGACACATTGAGAAGCATTGAGGAGCATTAATCACTGCCCCCACAAACAGTGTCTTATTTGGAACATCTCTTGGAACTGATGTCATTGACTGAATTCTCAAGAATAAACTGGACGCTTTAGTCTGCCTAGGTTAACACATTTCCTAATATGTACCCACTCATGTGAGAACCCTACATGAATATGATAGTACTCAACCTTACTCTACAAGACGGACAGTATGACCAAGCTACACTTCCAGTTAGACTAGGTGGTAATGGTGTTTGTAAGGCATCACAGATTGCATTACCTTCTTTCCTGTCTTCACATGTGGCATCCAGTGAACTTGTAGCAGCAATTCTTCCTGAACATCTTAGAGACAATGATGGAGTTCATGACCAAAATTTATTTGATGGAGCCATGATCTAGGATTATCTAACGGGCTCTGAAACCGGACCTGCTTTCTTCAACTTCAGCAAACAGTCACACTGGGGTGGCCCAATTGTGGAGAACATAGCCTCAAGAATACTTCATAGTGTGTCAAGGAAGAACAGAGCCCTCCTCCTAGCAGTGAGAGCTTTTCACGAGGAAGATTTCCGGTTAGCTGTCACCAACTCTTCCCTTGGCACACCTAGACCCACAGATCATCTACATCAGTGTTGCCCTCGCCTTGCTGCCCCTATTCTCGTCGAACAAAGTCGTATTTGCAGCAGTGGATCGGCAGACCGATTCAAGTATCATGGCCTTGTTTGCCCTAGATCCGAGGGAAATATTGTAAAACATAAAGACGTTAACAACATCATCAAGAGTATCATTGCAACAGCCAGATGCCCAGCAATAAGGGAACCACCCACACTATGCCGATCTGATGATAACTAAAAGCTCTCAAATGGAATTACCCTTCAATTCCGGACAGATAGTAAACAGGTGTGGAACTACACAAGTACATCCACATTGGCTGATACCCATATCTAATACACCAGGGAGGAAGGAGGGGCAGCTGCCACCTTCAGGGAGTCCCAAAAGTCTAGAAAATATGATGAACTTGCAAAGCATTATGTGATTGTTCCCAAAGACTCAGAGACCCTTGACCCATGGGAAAAGAGCACATCTAAGTACCTTAAAGAACTAGGCAAAAGACTCATCAGGGCAACTAAGGATCCCAGGCCGGCTTATTTTCTATTCCAGCGACTCACTGCTGAAGTTCAGAGGGTTAATTCCTGTTGTATCCTGGGTATACACCTCAACTCTGGGGAGCTGAAGGAGATTTTTATATTGAAATTTTTGACAGACACGTAGCAATATGTATTTGTAATGTATCCCTCAAACCTTATGTACTGTATATGTCATCTTTGTACAATCAATGTATCTTTTAAGCCTTGTGTACCATATTACTTAAAAAAATATTAAAATATACGTAGTGGTAAAATAACAAAAGAAGGGGTAGGGAATATTGAATATTCAAAGTGGAATTTTCCTCAAAGCCATTTTTATCTATTTCACCGAGATCATTGGTCTCCCAATTTGCACTAAAGAGGGAAATTGTTTCTCAGTAAAAGTATACCTTAGACAGGGATGTGTGACGTCACAATGGTTCAATATATTTATAAATGTGGTCGTATGAGAAGCGAATGCTCGGGTGTTGGTAAGAAGTGTGAGATTAATAGATAAAGAATCTAACACAAAGTGGGAGTTGTCACAGTTGCTTTTTGCTGCTCACACTGTTGTGCCTTTGGGAGATACTGAATAAAAGTTTCAGACGTTGGTGAATGAGTCTGGAAGGGTATGTAACAGAAGGAAATTAAAAGTTAATGTACGAAAGAGTAAGGTGATGAGGATAACAAAAAAATTAGGTGACGAAAGATTGGGTATCAGACTGGAAGGAGGGACTATGGAGAAAGTGAATATATTCAGATATTTGGGAGTGGACTTGTTTATGAAAGACGAGGTGAATCATAGAACTGACGAGGAATAAAAGGTGTGTGGAGCACAGAGGTTGTCTGTGGAGACAAAGAACGTTATCTATGGAAACAAAAGAGGGGAATGTATGAGAGTATAGTGACATCAATGCTCTTATATGGGTGTGACGCATGGGTGGTGAATGTTGCAACAAGGAGAAGGCTGAAGGCAGTAGGGATGTCGTATCTGAGGGCAAAGTGTCGTGTGAATATAATGTAGAGAATCTGTAGCTTGGAGATTAGGAGGAGCACAGTTTCTAAAAGTACTATGCAGAGGGCAGAGGATGGGTTGTTGAGGAGGTGTGGACATTTAGAGAAGATGAAACAAATATAATGACTTGCAGAGGATATAAATTTGTAGTGGAAGTAAGGCAGAGTAGGGGTCGTCCTAGGAAAGGTTGGAAGGAGGTACAGGAAGTTTTGTTTCCGAGGGGTTTGGACTTCCAGCAAGCGTGCGTAAGCGTGTTAGAGGAACGAGAGGAAACGAATGGTTTTCATGGCTTGATGTGCTGTTGGAGTATGAGCAAAGTAATATTTATGAAGGGATTCAGGGAAATCGGTTAGCTGGATTTAAGTCCTGGACTTTCTAATTTCATTCTACTCCCCTTTTAGTGTACTAACCTCAACAAGCAGTATTTTATATTATTGTAACCAAAGGTTAGTGGACGAGTTTGGGAGAGTGTGTAAAGGTAGAAAGTTAAAAGTGAACATAGATAAGAGTAAGGTGATGAGGGTATCAAACGATTTAAATAAAGAAAAATTGGATATCACATTGGAGAGAGGGATTATGGAAGAAGTAAATGTTTTCAGATATTTGGGAGTTGACGTGTCAGCGGATGGGTTTATGAAGGATGAGGTTAACAATAGAATTGATAAAGGAAAAAGGTGAGTGGTGCGTTGAGGTATCTGTGGAGACAAAAAACGTTATCCATGGAGGCAAAGAAGGGAATGTACGAAAGTATAGTGGTAGCAACACTCTTATATGGGTGTGAAGCATGGGTTGCAAATGCTGCAGCGAGGAGGAGGCTGGAGGCAGTGGAGATGACCTGTCTAAGGGCAATGTGTGGTGTAAATATTATGCAGAAAATTCGGAATGTGGAAATTAGGAGAAGTTGTGGAGTTACTAAAAGTATTTGTCAGAGGGCTGAAGAGGGGTTGTTGAGGTGGTTTGGTCATTTAGAGAGAATGGATCAAAGTAGAATGACTTGGAGAGCGTATAAATCTGTAGGGGAAGGAAGGCGGGGTAGGGGTCGTCCCAGAAAAAGTTGGAGGGAAGGGGTAAAGGAGGTATTGTGGGCGAGGGGCTTGGACTTCCAGCAAGCATGTGTGAGCGTGTTAGATAGGAATGAATGGAGACGAATGGTTTTTGGGACATGACGATCTGTTGGAGTGTGAGCAGGGTAACATTTTGTGAAGGGATTCAGGGAAACCAGTTAATTGATTTAGTTGGACTTGAGTCCTGGAAATGGGAAGTACAATGCCTGCACTTTAAAGGAGGGGTCTGGGATAGTGACAGCTGGGAGGGACAATTCTCAGCTGTCGTATCTGAGCTCCTCTGCAAAGACAATGATTATGTATGAGTGTGATGAAAGTGTTGAATGATGATGAAAGTGTTTTCTTTTTGGGGATTTTCTTTCTTTTTGGGTTACCCTGCCTTGGTGGGAGACGGCCGACTTGTTGAAAAAAAAAAAAAAGTTATAAATGTATATATATATATATATATATATATATATATATATATATATATATATATATATATATATATATATATCAAGAATAATTTATTTATAAACTGTATTTTTTTCAGTTTCAGTGTGATAGCCTTTACGTTACTATAGCTCCCTTTAAATATATTTATTAGCATATATATGGTGAGGCTAGCACACAGCAGCAGGCGGACTTACGCCCACCTCTTGCACTAAATGTAGTGTGAGTCTACCTTCTAGTATGCCATCCTAGGTTGCACCTTATGCCTAGACGATGTAAATGTATGCATATGGGCACTTAGTTCTTTAGGAATGCATCCGAGGTCTCCTCACACCCATACACTAGGACACTGAGTACCTCTGGCATGCACCTAAGTCTCCCTGTCACAGTCATCTGTCAGGCACTGAGTACCCCAGTTATGCACCTGAGTCTCTCCTTTACGCCCTTGCCTTTAAACCCCTCAAGCATACACATGAGATCTCCTTATGACTGTACCCCCAGGCACTGAGCAACTCAGACATGCACCCGAGGTCTTCTCACGCCCATATACCTGGGCGCTGAGTACCTCAGCATGTACTGGAGGTACATGACTGAGGTAATGTCCCTGCACCTGAGCACTGTGTACCTCAGTCATGCACCCGAGGTCACCTGTCGCGTCCATGTATATTGGCACTGAGCAACTTAGATATCACCCGAGGCTTTCTTCTTACCTCCAGTCTAGCAAAGTTTGGCGCTTATCTATCTCCCATATTCATGCACATGTACAGCCCGTCATCAGTGTTGTCCTTGACTTACTGCCACTGTTTTAACGAGAGAACATAATCCACACTGTCTTTAAAAACAGTATCATACCAAAATACACAGCACACCAACTTTACGTCCACCAGCTTACACTTACCTTGATAAAAGTGAGTTATATTGCACTTCTGTTTTTCAATCACGCATTAAGAGATAAATGAAGTACACCATTTACTTAGTAGATTACATATAATTTGTGAACCAACATCCATCTAAATTATTTCACTGTGTAGTTGCCGGTGTGATTTAGGTGTTGGTCAGTGTCTGGCGACAGGTGGTGTGGGTGTGAGTTAAAGTGACTCACCTTGTATATTGAGGACGAGCCAGGTACACAGAGCACCCCAGTGGAGGTAGTTGTTAGCGAAGCAACGCCACCAGGATAATACACACAAGATCACGTTGACCACCATCCATCCCACTGAGTAGATAATATCCTGCAGACACAACATATTTCATTAGTACTTACTAACCCTACTAATATCTCCAAAAGGTGACTAAAATAACATTAATATACAAGGCGTGTTTTGAGGTCTTATGGGATTCAGTCAACTAGACCTTAATTAAATTATTCTTTCAATGAAACTCAGCCAATTTTAGATTAATTTTAGACAATCTTTAAAACAGAATTATTAGAGAAAACTTTTATTATTTTCCTTACATTATTTAATACCAAAGTATTCCCATAGCAGTATTAATATATTTAAAACGATTTTAACCACAAGCTAGGATTAATGTGATAAAGAAATATTATTCGTTTTCTACAATAAACACAAATGAAGGTAATTACAAATGTTCCCAACATCTGCTTCGTTATATGAGACCGACAGTCTGAGAATCTTTTTTTTTGTTTATTATTAAGTTATATAGTTCATTTGTTTTGTTTGTACTAAGAGGAATTTGATTGTTGTTCAACATAATAAGAAATATTTTGCCCATCTACACCGTTTATCCTTTTGTTGCAGCTTCAGACGAACAAGCTTTCTACATGACGGGTATTTTATATTTGCCACTACTTTTTCGAAATTTCATGGTTGTCGTGTGCAGCCAAAGTTTGATACGGTCATGTGACATCTTTTTATTCATTTTGGCAAACTCGTTGTTTTCAGAAGCTGGTACATTAAGCTATAAAAGTCAGATTTATAAAAAACTTTGAGATGACTGCTTATACAGAGCTTTTGAGAAACTAGTTCTTTGGTTACTAACTGGGCTGGAACAATTCACAACCAACAGATTGGAGACAAAACTTGAAACGACGTTTAATCATTCAAATTAAATAAATCTTAAGAAATATACATGCCAAGTTGGTATTTGATTAGTTTATAAAAAAAATACGGGTCTTGCATCCACACGTACATTCTCCCTTAATTGGTTACCATTAATTAACAATATTTTAATAAACTAAGCCTAAACTTACCTTACCTAACCTAAACGAAGTTTGTAGAGAAATCATTATAAAATCTATATAACAATCTAACTGTTTCCATATGATGAATTAAGTGCATATGTGATAAAGAGGATGGTATTATTTTTTCGTATAACATATACATGACTATAGAAAAATGAGTCAAGTTTACCGGAAAATAATCCTAAAATCTATAAGCATTTCGGTGTAAATTTCTTATCTCTACTATATTTCATAAGCGCATTATCGTAATTAAATTTCAAGTGATGAAGTCGTCAATAACATATTTGTGCATTATTACTAAATGTTTGGTATTTTTGGGACATATATATATATATATATATATATATATATATTTTTTTTTTTTTTTTTGGGGTCCACCTCTGGTGTCAATTGTGGGACCCATTGCCTCGATAATATATATATATATATATAATATATATATATATATATATATATATATATATATATTATTCTTTCAACACGTCGGCCGTTTCCCACCGAAGCAGGGTGGCCCAAAAGAAAAACGAAAGTTTCTCCTTTTACATTTAGTAATATATACAGGAGAAGGGGTTACTAGCCCCTTGCACCCGGCATTTTAGTCGCCTCTTACGACACGCATGGCTTACGGAGGAAGAATTCTGTTCCACTTCCCCATGGAGATAAGAGGAAATAAGAACAAGAAGTAGTAAGAAAATAGAAGAAAACCCAGAGGGTGTGTGTATATACATATGCTTGTACATGAATGTGTAGTGTGACCTAAGTGTAAGTAGAAGTAACAAGACATACCTGAAATCTTGCATGTTTATGAGACAGAAAAAAACCCCAGCAATCCTACCATCATGTAAAACAAATACAGGCTTTCGTTTACACTCACTTGGGAGGACGGTAGTACCTCCTGGGTGGTTGCTGTCTACCAACCTACTACCTATAATATATATATATATATATATATATATATATATATATATATATATATATATATATATTTTGTTAAATTCATGAAAATTATCATCTGACATCATTACACAGTGAATAGAGCCTTTCTGTGGCTGGAGAGTATGTTAGTGCAGTATGTTAGTGCAGTATGTTAGTACAGTATGTTAGTCAGTATGTAGAATATCTAAATTATGTTAGGTAGTATGTTAGTACAGTATGTTAATGCAGTATGTTAGTGCGTATTAATGTTAGCAGTATGTTAGTGCAGTATGTTAGTCAGTATGTTAGTGATAGTATGTTAGTGCAGTATGTTAGTGCAGTATGTTAGTGCAGTATGTTAGTACAGTATGTTAGTGCAGTATGTTGGTGGTATGTTAGTGACAGTATGTTAGTACAGTATGTTAGTCATATGTTATAAGTATGTTAGTGTAATTATCAGTATGTTAGTACAGTATGTTAACAGTTGTTTCAGTATGTTAGTGCAGTATGTTAGTACAGTATGTTAGTACAGTATGTTAGTGAGTATGTTAGTGCAGTATGTTAGTACAGTATGTTAGACAGATGTTACAGTATGTTAGTCAGTAGTTATGAGTATAGTACAGACAGTATGTTAGTGAGTATGTTAGTGGTTGTCAGTATGTTAGTACAGTATGTTAGTACAGTATGTTAGTGTGACGTATGTTAGTGCAGTATGTTAGTGCAGTATGTTAGTACAGTATGTTAGTAGACAGTATGTTAGTGCAGTATGTTAGTGCAGTATGTTAGTCAGTATGTTAGTACATATGTTATGTAGTAGTACTGAGTATGTTAGTGCAGTATGTTAGTACAGTATGTTAGTACAGTATGTTAGTATAGTATATATGTTATGCAGTATGTTATAGTGAGTATGTTATATATTTGTGTAGTATGTTAGTGTAGTATGTGACGTATGTAGCAGTATGTTAGTGGTAGTAAATTGTTAGTGCAGTATGTTAGTGAGTATGTTAGTCAGTATGTTAGTGCAGTATGTTAGTACAGTATGTTAGTGAGTATGTTAGTGCAGTATGTTAGTGAGTATGTTAGTACAGTATGTTAGTCAGTATGTTAGTGAGTATGTTAGTGCAGTATGTTAGTCAGTATGTTAGTGCAGTATAGTAGTAGTGTAGTATGTTAGTACAGTATGTTAGTGCAGTATGTTAGTGCAGTATGTTAGTGCAGTATGTTAGTACAGTATGTTAGTACAGTATGTTAGTGCAGTATGTTAGTGCAGTATGTTAGTGCAGTATGTTAGTGCAGTATGTTAGTACAGTATGTTAGTGCAGTATGTTAGTGCAGTATGTTAGTACAGTATGTTAGTGCAGTATGTTAGTGCAGTATGTTAGTGAGTATGTTAGTGCAGTATGTTAGTGACAGTATGTTAGTGCAGTATGTTAGTACAGTATGTTAGTGAGTATGTTAGTAAGTATGTTAGTGAGTATGTTAGTCAGTATGTTAGTGCAGTATGTTAGTAGTCAGTATGTTAGTGCAGTATGTTAGTACAGTATGTTAGTGCAGTATGTTAGTGCAGTATGTTAGTACAGTATGTTAGTGAGTATGTTAGTGCAGTATGTTAGTGCAGTATGTTAGTACAGTATGTTAGTGCAGTATGTTAGTGCAGTATGTTAGTACAGTATGTTAGTACAGTATGTTAGTGCAGTATGTTAGTGCAGTATGTTAGTGCAGTATGTTAGTGCAGTATGTTAGTGCAGTATGTTAGTACAGTATGTTAGTACAGTATGTTAGTGCAGTATGTTAGTGCAGTATGTTAGTGCAGTATGTTAGTACAGTATGTTAGTGAGTATGTTAGTGAGTATGTTAGTGAGTATGTTAGTATTTCAGTATGTTAGTCAGTATGTTAGTGTAGTATGTTAGTGCAGTATGTTAGTGCAGTATGTTAGTGCAGTATGTTAGTAGTATGTTAGTGTAGTATGTTAGTGCAGTATGTTGAGTGTACAGTATGTTAGTGCAGTATGTTAGTCAGTATGTTAGTCAGTATGTTAGTGAGTATGTTAGTCAGTATGTTAGTACAGTATGTTAGTCAGTATGTTAGTGTAGTATGTTAGTACAGTATGTTAGTGTAGTATGTTAGTGTAGTATGTTAGTCAGTATGTTAGTGTATGTTAGTGCAGTATGTTATGTGTTGTACAGTATGTTAGTCAGTATGTTAGTGCAGTATGTTAGTGCAGTATGTTAGGTAGTATGTTGTGCGTATGTTGTGCAGTATGTTAGTACAGTATGTTAGTGCAGTATGTTAGTGCAGTATGTTAGTACAGTATGTTAGTATTGTGTACAGTATGTTAGTGCAGTATGTTGTAGTATGTTAGTGATATGTTAGTGCGTATGTTAGTGTATGTTAGTACAGTATGTTAGTGCAGTATGTTAGTGCAGTATGTTAGTGCAGTATGTTGTAGTATGTTAGTAGTATGTTAGTGTAGTATGTTAGTGCAGTATGTTAGTGCAGTATGTTAGTGCAGTATGTTAGTGCAGTATGTTAGTCAGTATGTTAGTGCAGTATGTTAGTGCAGTATGTTAGTAGTATGTTAGTGCAGTATGTTAGTGCAGTATGTTAGTGCAGTAGTGTAGTAGTGCAGTATGTTAGTGTATGTTAGTGCAGTATGTTATGCAGTATGTTAGTGCAGTATGTTAGTACAGTATGTTAGTGTAGTATGTTAGTGCGTAGTCAGTATGTTAGAGTGTAGGTATGTTAGTAGAGTATGTTAGTGCAGTATGTTAGTACAGTATGTTAGTACAGTATGTTAGTGCAGTATGTTAGTGCGTATGTTAGTGTAGGTATGTTAGTGCAGTATGTTAGTATATGTTACAGTATGTTAGTACAGTATGTTAGTGCAGTATGTTAGTGCAGTATGTTGTTAGTATGTTAGTCAGTATGTTGTAGTATGTTAGTGCAGTATGTTAGTGTGTATGTTAGTGTAGTATGTTAGTGAGTATGTTAGTGAGTATGTTAGTGCAGTATGTTAGTGTAGTATGTTAGTAAGTATGTTAGTGTAGTATGTTAGTAGTATGTTGTACAGTATGTTAGTGTAGTATGTTAGTGCAGTATGTTAGTCAGTATGTTAGTACAGTATGTTAGTGCAGTATGTTAGTGCAGTATGTTAGTGTAGTATGTTAGTACAGTATGTTAGTGAGTATGTTAGTACAGTATGTTAGTTGTATGTTAGTCAGTATGTTAGGTAGTATGTTAGTGGTATGTTAGTGCAGTATGTTATCAGTATGTTAGTGTAGTATGTTAGTGCAGTATGTTAGTGTAGTATGTTAGTACAGTATGTTAGTAGTATGTTAGTGCAGTATGTTAGTGCAGTATGTTAGTCAGTATGTTAGTCAGTATGTTAGTGCAGTATGTTAGTCAGTATGTTAGTACAGTATGTTAGTGCAGTATGTTGTCAGTATGTTAGTGGTATGTTAGTCAGTATGTTAGTGAGTATGTTAGTGCAGTATGTTGTACGTATGTTAGTGCAGTATGTTAGTGCAGTATGTTAGTGCAGTATGTTAGTGCAGTATGTTAGTGCAGTATGTTAGTCAGTATGTTAGTCTATGTTAGTCAGTATGTTAGTGTAGTATGTTAGTGCAGTATGTTAGTGAGTATGTTGTGCGTATGTTGTGCAGTATGTTAGTACAGTATGTTAGTGTAGTATGTTAGTGCAGTATGTTAGTGTAGTATGTTAGTGCAGTATGTTAGTGCAGTATGTTAGTAAAGTATGTTAGTACAGTATGTTAGTGTAGTATGTTAGTGCAGTATGTTGTGTAGTATGTTAGTCAGTATGTTAGTAGTATGTTAGTGTAGTATGTTAGTGAGTATGTTAGTGTAGTATGTTAGTGTAGTATGTTAGTAGTATGTTAGTGTAGTATGTTAGTGCAGTATGTTAGTGAGTATGTTAGTGTAGTATGTTAGTGAGTATGTTAGTGCAGTATGTTAGTGTAGTATGTTAGTGCAGTATGTTAGTGTAGTATGTTAGTGTAGTATGTTAGTGCAGTATGTTAGTGCAGTATGTTAGTGCAGTATGTTAGTGTAGTATGTTAGTGTAGTATGTTAGTGCAGTATGTTAGTGTAGTATGTTAGTGTAGTATGTTAGTGTAGTATGTTAGTGTAGTATGTTAGTGTAGTATGTTAGTGCAGTATGTTAGTGTAGTATGTTAGTGTAGTATGTTAGTGCAGTATGTTAGTGCAGTATGTTAGTGCAGTATGTTAGTGTAGTATGTTAGTGCAGTATGAGATGGAGGAAGAGGTGGATATGGTCACCAAGTTGCACTTAAATGACGTATATATATGTTATTAGTTACAATTTCATTATTCCATTCGTTATGATAGACTTTGAGAAAATAAATAATAGGAATGTTACATAACATTTAAACGTAATGGAGATAGCAAAATTAAAAAAACCCGACATATGGACGAGTGTAATGGTGTTCTGTTTCTGTGCGTGCGCGGTGCTCTCTGAAACACTTGAGAACACCTGCAGATATTGGGAGAGTTTAAAAAAGACTCCTTTCATATGCCTATAGTTAAATATACCATCGCTCTATCAAAACAATTATGGATATTTTTACTCAAATAATAAGCTAGGATGTTCATCCTCGAATATTTTGAAAAGTGAGTTATTTTGATATTTATAAACCTGAGTTTATATATATGAAGCAATCGTAATGATTATTTTTTACAGCACATTCAGTACTCATTGGTATACAAGCTAAGAAAGCATATATTAGCAATAATCCCCAGGTTTTTTATTGGGGGGGGGGGGGCGGTTCGGCGGATATTTTGGATAAAAAAAATGCAGCTTCCCTACTTTTGTGAAAAAAAATACATAACAGTATTTTTCTTTACAAAAAAACAATTATTTGCAATTGCTTTATCACTTCTTTACAAAAAATAATTATATGCAATTGCTTTATCACATACCAGTAAAAAAACATTTGCCTGAATGGAGATAATTGTTGCCCCATTATTAAAAAAAATATATTTTTCGACCAATCGTCTTGAATCTTATCTTTAATTTACTTTTCGCAAACCCACAGTAAACTCTCACAAAAATTGCAAGAAATCGCACAATAAACAAAAAAGACGATACCAGGATCCTTAAGTCCGGAGGAAAAGCCAATATGTTGTATTTTGACTTATATGTGTGTGTTGGAATCCTAATTATGCACAAGTTACAAAACAAACAAATTTAATCGAGGTCAAGTTTTCAAGAGAATATGACAAAAGTAGAATGTTTTGCTTTAGAAATCATTATTTTAATTACCACAGTTTAGTTTTCCCGTTTTTCTTTTTTTAAGGTTAGTTTTACAAGGATGGATTTAAGTTTTATAATTTATTGGAAAATGTGATACTTTTACTTACCATCTAAAAAAAAATGGTACAACAAAAGGTGCTAATTCAGTATTTAATAATATTTATTAGCATTTTAAAAAAAACGTGGTTTGGTTAATCTAATATAGCAGGAATGTGGTTAAGAAATAACTTATTTTTTTTATTTAGAATATTCCTTGATGGGGTGAGAGGGAATGAAATAGTTAAGGACTGGAGAGGGACTCCTGCTACTCTCTATCTGAGACATATTTAGATGGAACTCACTACCCAGAGAGAGACATATCCTGGTATACTTTCCACTTGAAAGAACTCATAACCTTGCTCTACTTTTCATAGGAATTTATACGCTCCTGAACTCACCGTGGAGTATTGACCATCTCCCTGGAAAAGGACAATAGCGAGGATGACGAGTTTGAGGACTAGGTCGACGCCATTGACCATGATGAGTGACCTCTGTCGCTGGCGATGGGAGTACCTCTGGAACGCCACCTCCAGCTGCTGATCCTTGAAGCTGCACCAGAAGGAAGAAGTCAATGTTAGTCTAATACACAATCTGCTTTCTTCTTTAAATTAACCTTAGTTAAAAAAGTATACTGAGGCAATATCTTAAATAGAGCTCCCAGCATTTAATGTTCTAGTTTGGTCCTTGGATATGTCAGTGGTCATTGTAAGTGATCGACTCAATGAACATCCTATAAGAGTATAAGAAAGTTTCCAAAGTCTAAAAAGTGTATAAGGTCAAAAAATTCAATTTAAATTTGAATGTGGAGTCTTTTCTGGAGTCTGAATGAGGGCCAGCGGAGGTGGGTCAGTGCTCCTGGCAGTATGTTGCCACAAGTGATGCAAAAAAAAGTTATTAACAACAGGTCAAGGTTGTGACCTCAATCAAAAAATGCAAACATCTGGTCAGTGATGGTTGTAGTGCCATGATAAAGTCGTTAATAAGTGATTTGGAAAAAAAGAAAGATACAACAAATTTCTGCAGTTGGTGTTGCTAGAGATGAGCAGTGAAAACAATTAGCATCATAAGGTCTGTTGCGTATAGTTATTCATACAATAGAGTAAATTTTATGAAAATTCGAAAAGGTGAAAGGGTAATACGAAAAACATGGAGTGAAAAAACATAGTAACTTCTTAGTGGAATTTCGAGACGCGGTGTTACTTGTGGAAATATAAACTGTAGAGTTGGCAGAAGTCGAATATACACAACAGAAAGCCAATACTTTTCCACTAAAGTTTCTACCCCAGTCTATACCTTTCCTAACAGTGATTACCATAGAAATTGGTATGGTGGAGTTAGAAAATATTTATAAAAAATAAATACAAGATTGAGGACCAATATCTCAAGTTGCTCACCATCACATATAAACTGCCAGAGATCACCAGTTCAACAAATCTATAGAAGTATGTATATATAAACGAAACTCTAAATACTCCGCTAAGAACTTATTTAGTAATCCTCTACAATAGCTGGCCTTTCGAAACTATATAAAATGGAACACTGAAATATAAATCTCCAGAGTGTATATACAAAACTGTAATACCAGTTAGCTGGTATTACAGTTTTGTAATTCAGATATTTAAACGTATGATACCTTTAAAAGTATATATACCAAAGACTTAAAAAAAATACAAACTGAAAACTAAATACTTTTAAAGAAATTATTTATATTAGCTAGCTAAGAAATCTGTCAATTTCAATGGGACTATATAAAGCCTATAAAAGAATATATATATAAATATAAAACATATATAGCAGCGTACTATTGATCTGCCTTGAATACAAGTTCAATGGGAACTGAATTTTCTATTTTTCATAGTATTAATATATATATATATATATATATATTTTTAGGTAGTAGGTTGGTAGACAGCAACCACCCAGGGAGGTACTACCGTCCTGCCAGGTGACTGTGAAACAGAAACCTGAAACTGTTTTACATGATGGTAGGATTGCTGGTGTCTCCCATAAACACGCTGGATAACAGGTATATCTAGCTACTTCTACTTACACTTTAGGTCACACTACACTGTCATACACATGCATATATATACATACACACATCTGGGTTTTTTCTTCTTTTCTTAATAGCTCTTGTTCTTTTTATTTTCTCTATTGTCCATGGGGAAGTGGAAAGAATCTTTCCTCCGTAAGCCATGCGTGTCGTATGAGGCGACTAAGATGCCGGAGCAATGGGCTAGTAACCCCTTCTCCTGTACAAATCTACTAAAAACGAGAAGAAGAAAAACTTTATAAAACTGGGTTGTCTGAATGTGCGTGGATGTAGTGCGGATGATAAGAAGAGATGATTGCCGATGTTATGAATGAAAAGAAGTTGGATGTCCTGGCCTAAGCGAAACAAAGCTGAAGGGGGTAGGCGAGTTTCAGTGGGGAGAAATAAATGGGATTAAGTCAGGAGTATCTGAGAGAGTTAGAGCTAAGGAAGGGTAGCAATAATGTTGAAGGATCAGTTATGGAAGGAAAAGAGGGAATATGAATGTGTAAATTCAAGGATTATGTGGATTAAAATAAGGGTCGGATGCGAAAAGTGGGTCATAATAAGCGTGTATGCACCTGGAGAAGAGAGGAGTGTAGAGGAGAGAGGAGATTTTGGGAGATGTTAAGCGAATGTATAGGAACTTTTGAACCAAATGAGAGATAATTGTGGTAGGGGACCTAAATGCTAAAGTGGGAGAAACATGCAGAGAGGGTGTAGTAGGTAAGTTTGGGGTGCCAGGTGTAAATGATAATGGGAGCCCTTTGATTGAACTTTGCATAGAAAGGGGTTTAGTTATAGGTAATACATATTTTAAGAAAAAGAGGATAAATAAGTATACAAGATATGATGTAGGGCGTAATGACAGTAGTTTGTTGGACTATGTATTGGTAGATAAAAGACTGTTGAGTAGACTTCAGGATGTACATGTTTATAGAGGGCCACAGATATATCAGATCACTTTTTAGTTATAGCTACAGTGGGAGTAAAAGGTAGATGGGATACAAGGAAAATAGAATCAGTAAGTAAAGAGAGGTGAAGGTTTATAAACTAAAAGGAGGCAGTTAGGGTAAGATATAAACAACTATTGGAGGATAGATGGGCTAGTGAGAGTGTAGGCAATGGGGTCGAAAATGTATGGGGTAGATTTAAAAATATAGTGTTAGAGTGTTCAGCAGAAGTTTGTGGTTACAGGCGAGTGGGTGCGGAGGGAAGAGGAGCGATTGGTGGAATGATGATGTAAAAGAGTAGAAGGGAGAAAAAGTTAGCATATGAGAGGTTTTACAAAGTAGAAGTGATGCAAGGAGGGAAGAGTATATGGAGAGAAAAAGAGGGTTAAAGAGTGGTGAAGCAATGTAAAAGAGAGCAGATGAGAGAGTGGGTGAGATGTTATCAGCAAATTTTGTTGAAAATGAAAAGTTTTGGAATGAGATTAATAAGTTGAGGAAGCCTAGAGAACAAATGGATTTGACAGTTAAAAATAGGAGGAGAGTTATTAAATGGAGAGTTAAGTATCAGGAAGATGGAGAGAATATTTTGAGGATTTGTTAAATGTTGATGAAGACAGGAAGCTGTGATTTCGTGTGTAGGGCAAGGAGGAATAACATCTTGTAGGAGTGTGGAAGAGCCAGTTGTGGGTGTAGGGAAGTTCGTGAGGCAGTGGGTAGAATGAAGGGGTAAGGCAGCTGGGATTGATGGGATATAGATAGAAATGTTAAAAGCAGGTGGGGATATAATTTTGGAGTGGTTGGTGCTATTATTTAATAAATGTATGGAAGAGGGTAAGGTACCTAGGGATTGGCAGAGAGCGTGTATTGTTCCTTTGTATAAAGGCAAAGGGGACAAAAAGAGTGCAAAAATTATAGGGAATAAGTCTGTTAGTGTACCTGGTAAAGTGTATGGTAGAGTTATTATTGAAAAATTAAGAGTAAAACAGAAAGCAGGATAGCAGATGAACAAGGGGGCTTTAGGAAAGGTAGGGGGTGTGTAGACCAAGTGTTTACAGTGAAACATATAGAGTGAACAGTATTTGGATAAGGGTAAAGATGTTTTTGTGGCATTTATGGATTTGGAAAAGGCGTATGATAGGGTAGATAGAGGGGCAATGTGGCAGATGTTGCAGGTGTATGGAATAGGAGGAAGGTTACTGAAAGCAGTGAAGAGTTTTTATGAGGATAGTGAGGCTCAGGTTAGAGTGTGTAGGAGGGGAAGGGGACTATTTCCCAGTAAAAGTGGGCCTTAGACAAGGATGTGTGATGTCACCGTGGTTGTTCAATATATTTATAGATGGGGTTGTAAGAGAAGTGAATGCGAGGTCTTGGCAAGAGGTGTTGGGCTAAAAGATAAAGAAGCAAATACAAAGTGGGAGTTGTCACAGTTGCTTTTGCTGATGACACTGTCTTTTGGGAGATTCTGAAGAGAAGTTGCAGAGGTTGGTGGATGAATTTGGTAGGGTGTGTAAAAAAAATTGAAAGTGAATATAGGAAAGAGTAAGGTGATGAGGATAACAAAAAGAATAGGTGACGAAAGATTGGATATCAGATTGGAGGGAGAGAGTATGGAGGAGGTGAATGTATTCAGATATTTGGGAGTGGACATGTCGGCGGATGGGTCTATGAAGGATGAGGTGAATCATAAGAATTGATGAGGGAAAAGGGTGAGTGGAGCACTTCGAGTCTGTGGAGACAAAGAACCTTGTCCATGGAAGTAAAGAGGGAATGTATGAGAGTATAGTTATACCAACGCTCTTATATGGGTGTGAAGCATGGGTGATGAATGTTGCAACGAGGAGAGGCTGGAGGCAGTGGAGATGTCATGTCTGAGGTCAATGTGTGGTGTGAATATAATGCAGAGAATTCGGAGTTTGGAAATTAGGAGGAGGTGCGGGATTACCAAAACGATTGTCCAGAGGCTGAGGAGGGGTTGTTGAGGTGGTTTGGACATGTAGAGAGAATGGAACGAGACAGAGTGACTTCGAGAGTGTATAAATCTGTAGTGGAGGAAGGCGGGGTAGGGTCGGCCTAGGAAAGGTTGGAGGGAGGGTAAAGGAAGTTTTGTGTGCGAGGGGCTTGGACTTCCAGCAAGCATGTGTGAGCGTATTTGATAGGAGTGAATGGAGGCATATGGTTTTAATACTTGACGTGCTGTTGGAGTGTGAGCAAAGTAACATTTATGAAGGGATTCAGGAAACCGGCAGGCCGGACTTGAGTTCTGGAGATGGGAAGTACAGTGCCGGCACTCTGAAGGAGGGTGTTAATGTTGCAGTTTTATAACTGTAGTGTAAAGCACCCTTCTGGCAAGACAGTGATGGAGTGAATGATGATGAAAGTTTTTTTTTTTTCAGGGGCCCCCCTGCCTTGGTGGGAATCGGCCGATGTGTTAATAAAAAAAAATATATATATATATATATAAAATATGTACCAGCTCAGTGTGACACTGTAACCATTTAATCAATCAGTATATATATATATATATATATATATATATATATATATATATATATATATATATATATATATATATATATATTTTGTGTGTGTGTGTGTGTGTGTGTGTGTGTGTGTGTGTGTGTGTGTGTGTTTTATACGCTTGAATATAAGAAGTCAAGTGTAGGGGTATAGTTGGGGGTATGAGACTGAAATAATAATTCAAAATAGTATATAAATATTCAATAAAAGTTTTATATAAACACTAGAAGAATGTCAGAACTACAATATGAACCAAAACTACATCATGTAAGAATACAGAAACGAAAGCTAGTGCCACGGGGGGAGGACGAGACCGGGGAGCTATGGAAACAGGTGTAGACAAGGATAAAAAACCCCAAAGTTACAAAATAGCAATACAACTGTATTGCTATTTTGTATGAAATAATGAAAATATAATATCATAAAAACTGGTGGAGGCACCCTTGTTAGCACAGGTGCTGTAGACACTGGGGAGTCAAAAAAAAATGTACCAGTAGGGAATGGAGCCAAAAAAAACCATGGAAAACAAAAATCAAACCTATGCAAATTCTATAATGGGATATCGGGGAAAAACAGGTAGGACGTGACACTTTGACCCCCCCAGAAAATGCCTTCCCCAAATGACAGCAAGAGAATGAATCTCTTCTTCCTCTGAGTTTTCCACCCTGAAATGTGTCGCTCTTCAGTCCGGGAAAAGATATTGCTGTAACTTGTATTGTGGCACACTCCCAAAAGGGGACAAGAAGATACAGAACATTTATACCATGAAAAACCAGGGTAGCCACAACCACTCCAGAGAAAAGAGGTTTTTAGCAGAGGAATAAAAAAAAGCTGGCAAGAAATGACAGAAATCACACCAACTAAAATCATTCTGGCGTGGAGGCACAGTCAGTGGCCTCCACTCCAAATCAACAGATATTAATGCCAGAAAAACCCCTTTCCCCCCCATATCACCAATATGGCAACGTTCATCTTTTCAAATATACAGGGTCTAAAGTCAGCAACAAACAACAAAATCCCTTTTCATCAGTGGACTGCTCACAAGTCAAATGCAATGTTCGCAGGTTTCACAGAGACCCACATAAAAGATCACTTTGACAACAAAATTTTGGGCCCAGATGTGACAGAGTGAACAACAAAAGGGGGACTTGGGTTTATGCCCAAGAGTCACTGATATCTCGGAACTAATAAACACCTCAAATGATGATGTTGAAGTTTTGGCAAAAAGATCAGACCCAAAATTGTCATTGGGTTGTACACAAACCTCAAGATGCAGCTTCCCAATAATTCCGGGAACAGCAAAAATTTATCACTGTCTGGAAAATTTTTCAGCTCCTGCCCTAGACAGCTTGCTGCTAAGAGATTTCAACGTAAGACACCTAAAATGGGGGAAATTTAGTAAATAATGCTCTAGCATTTTCATTTGAGCTGCTTCCTGGGGGGCCTAAATTTAAAAATTGCACACACACGAGCTATTAAATATCTGCACCAAATTCACCTTAAACCAGCAAATAATAGAGCCAACAAGACTGGAGAATACACTGGCCCTCATCTTCACCAACAGAAATTTACTGATATGAAATATAATCGTATCAAAGAAAATATACTCAGATCACAACATAATAGAGGTACAGACCAACAGAATGTCATCACTTATGGGGGTCCCTTTCCCCCCAAATTCAACTTCAAAAACAAAAACATACGGTGGGACCAAGTCAACCATGTCATAAATGAAACAGGCTCGAAAGTTGTTCTGCAACATGGATCCAACCCTATGTCTAGAAAAAAATTAACTCTGTGGCACTTGAGGTATGCTTAAGGCATATTCCTTAAAGGAAAAGGAAGAGAAAATGTAAACTAGAAAGGGGGGGGGGCCCCCTTACAAGCGAAGGAAAATCACAGAAAGCTAAAGAAGGCAATATACAGTAAACCCTGGTTTTTTCGTTCCCTCAAACTCGAATGGTTATATAAATATATTTATGGTACTTTTGTAAGTTTTTTTTGGATGCCAAACGACTCATCTAATTTACATTTGTCGTTAGGGGAACAAATATCGAACGTAAGCAAGAATTTACAGGAGACAAGAAACGCAGAAGAACAAAAAGTCATAAATGAAACTGAAAGAAACCCAAAAATTTTTTTTTTCTTATACCAAATCTAAGTCGAAACAACATCCAGTATGGGTACTTAGATGAGATGGATTTAAAAAAATACAAAAGGAAATGAGTGAGTTACTAAAGTCCCAGTATGACCCAGTATTCAGTGAGCCCTAATCAGATATATATATATATATATATATATATATATATATATATATATATATATATATATATAAAAAGTTTTAAACATCGCCGATTCCCACCGGGGGGGTGGGAAAAAAAAACTTTCATCATCATTCACTCCATGTGTCTTCCAGGGGGTTTTTCCCACAGTTATAAAACTGTAACAAACACCCCTCCTTTTCAATAAAAGCTTCCAAAATTCAACATGTGCGAACCTGGGTTAGTAATACCCAATTTGGATGACGTACACTGTGTATGGAATCCTTAATGATTCTTTATTTAGATGTCGGGAAAGCTATTCTTAGGTTTCGTAGCCCATACGCTGAGCAGTTATTTGGTTAATGTGCACCTAAAAATGTGTTCAGTATTATGCTCACCCAAAAATCCTTTTCCTTGAGAAAAATTTGCGGTTTGGGGCCCCTCATCATTCATCACCCATGCTTCACACCCATATAAGAGTGTTGGTATAACATGCTCCATACTTCCCCCTTTACTTCCATGGACAAAGTTCTGTCTCCACAGACTAAATACCACCCCCTTTTTTCCCCATCAATTCTATGCTTCACTCATCCTTCATGGGGGCCCTATGCCGACACGTCCACTCCCTGTCTTACCTCCCCCTACTCTCTCCCTCCAATCTGATATTCTTCCTCACCTAATCTTTTTTTTTCCTCATCACCTTACTCTTTCCTATTTCACTTTCAATTTTCTTCTTTTTTATACCCCACCAAGTTATTCACCAACCTCTCCCTTTTCTTCAGAATCTCCCAAAAAAACAGTGTCATCAGCAAAAACAACTGTGACAACTCCTACTTTGTATTTGATTCTTTATCTTTTAACCCCACCTCTCCCGACCCCCATTCCTTTCACAACCCCTCTAAAAATTAAAACCCTGCATCCCCATCCTTGTCTAAGGCCAACTTTACTGGGGAAAAATCTCCCCCCTCCTACACCTCTGACCGAGCCTCCTATCCTCTTTAAAAATCTTACTGCTTTCAGTAACCCCTTTCCCCTATTCCAACACCAACATCTGCCACATTGCCCCCTATCCACCCTGTCATACCCTTTATCAAATCCATAAATGCCACAAAAACCCTTTACCCTTATCTAATATGTTGACCTACATGTTTCACTGTAAACACTTGGTCACCCCCTAAATTCCTAAACCCCCCTTTTCATTTGCTATCCTACTCTCCGTCTTACTCTTAAGTCTTTCAATAATAACTCTAATACACTTTACCAGGTATACCAACAGATTTATTCTCCATAATTTTTCCCCTCTTTTTCCCCTTTCCTTTATGCAAAGGAACTATACTCTCTGCCAATCCCAGGTACCTTACCCCCCTTTCCCTTTTATTAAACAATAGCACCAACCACTCCAAAAAAATATCCCCCGCTTTTAACATTTATATCTTTATCCCCCAAACATGCCTTACCCCTTTTCATTCTACCTAGGTCACGAACTTCCCCAAACTCCAACTTTTCCTCCTCCTACAAGATGGTATTTCTCCCCTTTCCTATCACGAAATCACAGCTTCCCTGTCGTCATCAACATTTAACAACTCCCAAAATATTTCCTCCATCTTCCCATACCTCTAACTCTCCTATTTTTAACTGTCAAATCCACTTTTTTCCCCAGGGGTTTCCCAACTTTTTAACTCGAAACTTTTTT
>WNWK01003967.1:107500-151482 GCA_009830355.1 Cherax destructor | reverse complement strand
TGTCACAGCAGTTGTTTTTTGATGACACAGTGGCGTTTTTAGGATTCTGAAAAAAGTGAAGTTGGTGGAGGAGTTTGGGAGGGAGTATATAAAACGAAATTGAAAGTAAACACAGAGAAGAGCAGGACGATGATAGCAAGAAGTGTAGACAAAGAAAATTTGGACGTCTGATTGGACGGAAATCGTATAAAAGATGTGAATTCATTATATATCGGAGAGTGGATTTTCGAAAGACCGGGAAACTTACATGAAGACGGTTTCGAGTGGATCGCACCATGTCTCAACCACGCCTTGGTGGATGCCATACTAGGCTGTTGGTGCTAGCTCAGGAGTCATAATATCCACTTCAAGGTGACTGATCAGGAATCGATGAACTTGACCCCAAGACAGCTAGGGATCCGAATATCTTACCAGGATAGGATAAATTTTAGTCTTGAAGATGAGGTGAATGTACGTAACAGAGGAGAGGATGAATGTCTGACCAAAAGTTATCTTTGGTGAAATGTCTGAAATATGATGCAATGTTGACAGGTGAGTGATGAAATGTCGCCAAGAGCTGCAGTGGAGAATGTCTACAATGAGTGGATGAATGTCTGACCAGAGTGATATGAGATGTTGACAGAGTGATGGATGAATGTCTGCGAGAAGGATGATAATAACCGAGTGGATGAAGATGACAATGTAAAAGGGATAATTCTGAATGAGTGAAGAGGACGAATGTCTGCAGAGTGAGTGAGATGAATGTCTGACCAGAGTGAGTGGATGAATGTCTGACCAAGTGAGTGGATGAATGTCTGACCAGAGTGAGTGGATGAATGTCTGACCAGAGTGAGTGGATAATGTCTGACCAGGTGAGTGGATGAATGTTTGACCAGAGTGAGTGGATGAATGTCTGACCAGATGAGTGGATGAATAGTCTGACCAAGTGAGTGGATAATACAGTGGGAGATTCGAAGAGGGTGTGAAGTTGGGGGATATTGCGTAATATGAAGGAGGGTATGTCTACAGAGGTGATGAATTTGACAAGTGAGTAGATGAATCTGACAGTGGAGATTCTACAGAGTGGATGTGTGCCAAGATGGTGAAGTCTGAAGAGTGGTGTAACGCCAGAGTGAAAGTTGGTGATGGTTGACCAAGGGTGGTAGCTGCAGGAGTGAAATTCACCAGGTGAGTGGATGATGCTGCCAGAGTAGGGATGTTCTGCCATGAGTGAGAATTTGACCAGATGAGTGGTGAATTCGAAGAGGATGAAGCTGCCAGGTAGTGATAATGCTGACAATGAGTGATGAATTGACCATGAGGGTGATGTCTGAGAGTGAGGAGAAGCTGCAGGTGGAGAAGTCACCAAGGAAAATGTTGCCGATATGGATGAATTTAAGAGTGAGTGGTATGTTGACCAGAGAGGATGAAGTACAGGGTGGTGAATTTGACAAGAGGGAAAGTTGAAAGAGGGAAAATTCTGAAGAGGAGGGATGAAGTTCAGTGGTGAATTCGCCAGAGTATGATGAATGTCTGACCAAGTGATGGATGAATGTCGGACCAGAGTGATATAATGTTGAAAGGAGTGATGAATGTCTGACAGTGATGGATGAATGTTGACCAGAGTGGATGAATGTCTGACAGAGTGAGTGGATGAATGTCTGACCAGAGTGATGGATGAATGTCTGACCAGAGTGATGGAGAATCGCCAGAGGAGTGATGAATGTCTGACGATGAGTGGATGAATGTCTGACCAGGTAGTGGATGAATGTCGCAAGGGATGAATGTTGACCAGAGTGGATGAATGTTTGACCAGAGTGAGGGATGAATGTCTGACAAGTGAGTGGATGAATGTCTGACCAGAGGGATGAATGTTGACAGATGGATGAATGTCTGACCGGGGGAAATGTCTGACCAGAGTGATGGATGAATGTCTGACAAGTGATGGATGAATGTCTGACCAGAGTGAGTAGATGAATGTCTGACCAGAGTGGATGAATGTCTGACCAGAGTGAGTGGATGAATGTCTGACCAGAGTGATGGATGAATGTCTGACAGAGTGATGGATGAATGTCTGACCAGAGTGAGGGATGAATGTTGACCAGAGTGGAGAATGTTGACCAGAGTGAGTGGATGAATGTCTGACCAGAGTGAGTGGATGAATGTCTGACCAGAGTAGTGATGAATGTCTGACCAGAGGAGTGGATGAATGTTGACAAGGTGGATGAATGTTGACCAGAGTGAGTGGATGAATGTCTGACCAGAGTGAGTGATAATGTCTGACCAGAGTGATGGATGAATGTCTGACCAGAGTGAGTAGATGAATGTCTGACCAGATTGAGTGGATGAATTCTGACCAGAGTGAGTGGATGAATGTCTGACCAAGTGAGTGGATGAATGCTGACCAGAGTGAGTGATGAATGTCTGACAGAGTGGATGAATGTCTGACAGAGTGAGTGGATGAATGTCTGACCAAGTGAGTGGATGAATGTCTGACCAGAGTGGGATGAATGTCTGACCAGAGGGTGATGAATGTCTGACCAAGAGTGGATGAATGTCGACCAGAGTGAGTGGATGAATGTCTGACCAGAGTGAGTGGATGAATGTCTGACCAGAGTGAGTTCATGAATGTCTGACCAGAGTGGATGAATGTTTGACCAGAGTGGATGAATGTTTGACCAGAGTGAGTGGATGAATGTCTGACCAGAGTGAGTGGATGAATGTCTGACCAGAGTGAGTGGATGAATGTCTGACCAGAGTGAGTGGATGAATGTCTGACCAGAGTGAGTGGATGAATGTCTGACCAGAGTGAGTGGATGAATGTCTGACCAGAGTGGATGAATGTCTGACCAGAGTGAGTGGATGAATGTCTGACCAGAGTGAGTGGATGAATGTCTGACCAGAGTGAGTGGATGAATGTCTGACCAGAGTGAGTGGATGAATGTCTGACCAGAGTGGATGAATGTCTGACCAGAGTGGAGAAATGTCTGACCAGAGTGAGTGGATGAATGTCTGACCAGAGTGAGTGGATGAATGTCTGACCAGAGTGAGTGGATGAATGTCTGACCAAAGTGAGTGGATGAATGTCTGACCAGAGTGAGTGGATGAATGTCTGACCAGAGTGAGTGGAGAAATGTCTGACCAGAGTGAGTGGATGAATGTCTGACCAGAGTGGATGAATGTCTGACCAGAGTAGTGGATGAATGTCTGACCAAAGTGAGTGGATGAATGTCGGACCAGAGTGAGTGGATGAATGTCTGACCAGAGTGAGTAGATGAATGTCTGATCAGATTGAGTGGATGAATGTCTGACCAGAGTGAGTGGATGAATGTCTGACCAGAGTGAGTGGATGAATGTCTGACCAGAGTGACTGGATGAATGTCTGACCAGAGTGACTGGATGAATGTCTGACCAGAGTGAGTAGATGAATGTCTGACCAGATTGAGTGGATGAATGTCTGACCAGAGTGAGTGGATGAATGTCTGACCAGAGTGACTGGATGAATGTCTGACCAGAGTGACTGGATGAATGTCTGACCAGAGTGAGTGGATGAATGTATGACCAGAGTGAGTGGATGAATGTATGACCAGAGTGAGTGGATGAATGTCTGACCAGAGTGAGTGGATGAATGTCTGACCAGAGTGAGTGGATGAATGTCTGACCAGAGTGAGTGGATGAATGTCTGACCAAAGTGAGTGGATGAATGTCTGACCAGAGTGAGTGGATGAATGTCTGACCAGAGTGAGTGGATAAATGTCTGACCAGAGTGAGTGGATGAATGTCTGACCAGAGTGAGTAGATGAATGTCTGACCAGATTGAGTGGATGAATATCTGACCAGAGTGAGTGGATGAATGTCTGACCAGAGTGAGTGGATGAATGTCTGACCAGAGTGAGTAGATGAATGTCTGACCAGAGTGGATGAATGTCTGACCAGAGTGAGTGGATGAATGTCTGACCAGAGTGAGTGGATGAATGTCTGACCAGAGTGAGTGGATGAATGTCTGACCAGAGTGAGTAGATGAATGTCTGACCAGAGTGGATGAATGTCTGACCAGAGTGAGTGGATGAATGTCTGACCAGAGTGAGTGGATGAATGTCTGACCAGAGTGAGTTCATGAATGTCTGACCAGAGTGGATGAATGTCTGACCAGAGTGAGTGGATGAATGTCTGAACAGAGTGAGTGGATGAATGTGTGACTAGAGTGAGTGGATGAATGTCTGACCAGAGTGAGTGGATGAATGTCTAACCAGAGTGAGAGGATGAATGTCTGACCAGAGTGAGTGGATGAATGTCTGACCAGAGTGAGTGGATGAATGTCTGACCAGAGTGAGTGGATGAATGTCTGACCTGAGTGAGTGGATGAATGTCTGACCTGAGTGAGTGGATGAATGTCTGACCTGAGTGAGTGGATGAATGTCTGACCTGAGTGAGTGGATGAATGTCTGACCAGAGTGAGTGGATGAATGTCTGACCAGAGTGAGTGGATGAATGTCTGACCAGAGTGAGTGGATGAATGTCTGACCTGAGTGAGTGGATGAATGTCTGACCTGAGTGAGTGGATGAATGTCTGACCTGAGTGAGTGGATGAATGTCTGACCAGAGTGAGTGGATGAATGTCTGACCAGAGTAAGTGGATGAAACTCTGACCAGAGTGGATGAAAGTAGCTTTTGGCACTTAACCCTTTGTTGTTGGATTTTTGGGTAACAGTTTAACCTGACTTGAGGTCTTGAGGTGGGAAATAGATTATTATTATAATAAAAAAACAGAGCGCTAAACCCACAAGGGTCACACAGCCCATGGTGGTAAGTACAGCACTTGCATTCTGAACGATGTGGGGGGGGGGAGAGGATGTTGTAATTCGTTATTAGATTTTGATGTGAATTTTGTTTGTTGTCACCCCTTTTTACCAGGTGCTGTTACTCTGAACTGGGCACTGGAGAGAGAAATGAGGAGGAAAGAAGGTGGACGAGAGAGAATAAGTTAACGAGGTATAAGGAATTTAGTGATATATCGGATATCCGCATCCGATCCACAATTTCTTACATCCGCATCCGCAGATATCTAAATTTTCACATCCGATACATCTCTAATAAGAATAGTGTAAGGTGACGGTCATTCTGGCCTCACACTGATTACGGGAGGCGAGTGCGTTACCAACAGAGCCACGGGGTATGTGAATACCGGGTCCTGGATTTTCCCCTTTCCAGTTTTTTTTTTTGTTTACATATATAAGATAGTAGATTAATGATAGTGATATTATACTGAAATACTGTACTACACTTCTTATATATTCAGTAAATAAACTTAATTAAGACTGCTCCTTGACTTTTATCTGCTCCCAAAAACATATTTTATTTTAAATTATTGTTGGAAAGGTTGGAGGGAGGGGGTAGAGAAGGTTTTGTGTGCGAGGGGCTTGGACTTTCAATCAAGCGTGCGTGAGAGTGTGAGATAGGAACTGGTTTTTAGGACTTGATGTGCTGTTGGAGTGTACGCAAGGTAACATTTTGTGAAGGGATTCAGGGAAACCAGTTAATTGATTTAGTTGGACTTGAGTCCTGGAGATGGGAAGTACAATGCCTGCACTCTGAAGGAGGGGTGTTAATGTTGCAGTTTTAAAACTGTAGTGTAAAGCACCCCTCTGGCAAGACAGTGATGGATTGAATGATGATGAAAGTTTTTCTTTTTCGGGCCACCCTGCCTTGGTGGGAAACGGCCGATGTCTTAATAATATAAATATATATATATATATATATATATATATATATATATATATATATATTCAACAAGTCGGCCGTCTCCCACCGAGGCAGGGTGACCCAAAAAGAAAAAATCCCCAAAAAGAAAATACTTTCATCATTCAACACTTTCACCACACTCATACATAATCACTGTCTTTGCAGAGGCGCTCAGATACGACAGCTGAGAATAAGTCCCTCCCAGCTGGCACTATCCCAGACCCCTCCTTTAAAGTGCAGGCATTGTACTTCCCATTTCCAGGACTCAAGTCCAACTAAATCAATTAACTGGTTTCCCTGAATCCCTTCACAAAATGTTACCCTGCTCACACTCCAACAGCTCGTCAGGTCCCAAAAACCATTCGTCTCCATTCACTCATATCTAACACGCTCACACATGCTTGCTGGAAGTCCAAGCCCCTCGCCCACAAAACCTCCTTTACCCCCTCCCTCCAACCTTTTCGAGGACGACCCCTACCCCGCCTTCGTTCCCCTACAGATTTATACGCTCTCCAAGTCATTATACTTTGATCCATTCTCTCTAAATGACCAAACCACCTCAACAACCCCTCTTCAGCCCTCTGACTAATACTTTTAGTAACTCCACACCTTCTCCTAATTTCACACTCCGAATTTTCTGCATAATATTTACACCACACATTGCCTTTAGACAGGACATCTCCACTGCCTCCAGCCGCCTCCTCGCTGCAGCATTTGCAACCCATGCTTTACACCCATATAAGAGTGTTGGTACCACTATACTTTCGTACATTCCCTTCTTTGCCCCCATGGATAATGTTTTTTGTCTCCACAGATACCTCAACGCACCACTCACCTTTTTTCCTTCATCAATTCTATGGTTAACCTCATCCTTCATAAACCCATCCGCTGACAAGTCAACTCCCAAATATCTGAAAACATTCACTTCTTCCATAATCCCTCTCTCCAATGTGATATCCAATTTTTCTTTATTTAAATCGTTTGATACCCTCATCACCTTACTCTTATCTATGTAAATGAATGGTTCAGAGAACCGAAGAGTTGTAAATTCATTTACATCCTGTCTGACACAGCAACATCTTGGTATCTTAATACAGGGATTTCTTCGCTTGCCTATTCCTTGGGCACGACCTACTTCCACATTGGACAAATGTGACACCTCCTACAACTGCTGCACCTCTCCTGTCTACAGTATATAAGCTTCCTCTACGCACATATGCTGTATTCTATTCAAGATTGATGGACTGACAACATCGACTCAAGTTTGAGGGACTGACCACCTCAAACTCCTCCTGTTGTTCACGATTCTCCTTTGTATGGACTGATGAAGCCCTGTGTGGCGAAACGTTTCCTCAATAAAGATACCCAAGTGTTGCATATGTGTCTAATTTACAACTCTTATCTATGTTCACTTTCAACTTTCTACCTTTACACACCCTCCCAAACTCGTCCACTAACCTTTGCAACTTTTCTTTAGAATCTCCCATAAGCACAGTATCATCAGCAAAAAGTAACTGTGTCAACTTCCATTTTGTATTTAATTCCCCATAATTTAATCCCACTCCTCTTCCCAACACCCTAGCATTTACTTCTTTTACAACCCCATCTATAAATATATTAAACAACCATGGTGACATTACACAGCCCTGTCTAAGACCTACTTTTACCGGGAAGTAATCTCCCTCTCTCCTACACACCCTAACCTGAGCCTCACTATCCTCATAAAAACTCTTTACAGCCTTCAGTAACTTACTACCTATTCCATACACTTGCAACATTTGTCACATTGCTCCCCTATCCACTATCATATGCCTTTTCTAAATCCATAAATGCAATGAAAACTTCCCTACCTTTATCTAAATACTGTTCACATATATGCTTCAATATAAACACTTGATCTACACATCCCCTACCCACTCTAAAGCCTCCTTGCTCATCTGCAATCCTACTCTCTGTCTTACCTCTAATTCTTTCAATAATAACCCTACCGTACACTTTACCTGGTATACTCAGTAAACTTATTCCCCTATAATTCTTACAATCTCTTTTATCCCCCTTCCCTTTATATAAACGAACTATACATGCTCTCTGCCAATCCCTAGGTACCTTCCCCTCTTTCATACATTTATTAAACAACAATACCAACCACTCCAACACTATATCATCCCCTGCTTTTAACATTTCTATCATTATTCCGTCAGTTCCAGCTGCTTTACCCCCTTTCATTCTACGTAATGCCTCAAGCACCTCCCCCACACTCACATCCTGCTCTTCTTCACTCCTACACGATGTTGTACCTCCCTGGCCAGTGCATGAAATTACCACCTCCCTTTTTTCATCGACATTTAAAAGTTCCTCAAAATATTCCCAGCATCAGCGAGGTCAAAAGCTCAGTGTCCCAAGGCACTGTCCTGGCACCTCTGCTGTTTCTCATCCTCATAGCAGACATAGATAAAAACACCCAGCACACTTTTGTATCATCATTTGCAGATGACACTAAAATAAGCATGAAAGTCACTACGGTAGAGGACACTGAAAAATTACAGGAGGACATAAGCAGGGTCTTCCAATGGGCAGTGGAGAACAACATGACGTTCAATGGTGATAAGTTTCAGCTGCTTAGGTATGGAAAAAATGAAGAACTCAAAAGGAACACTATATACAAAACGCAAGAGGGTCACCACATAGAACGAAAGGAACACGTAAAGGACTTGGGAATAATTATGTCTGCTGATCTGTCGTTTAAAGACCATAACAAGACAAAGATCACAACAGCCAGGAAGATGACGGGGTGGGTATTGAGAACTTTCAAAACAAGGGAAATAATGCCGATGGTGACACTATTCAAATCGCTAGTGCCCCCTCACTTAGAATACTGCTCAGTGCTGACGGCCCCGTTCAGGGCAGGAGAAATAGCAGAGCTGGAACAAATCCAGAGATCGTTTACGGCTCACATTGAGCCATTGAAACATCTAAATTATTGGGAACGCCTTCAAGTCTTGAACATGTACTCATTGGAGCGGAGGAGAGAGATACATGATAATATATACATGGAAAGTACTTGAGGGCCTGGTCCCAAATCTGCACACTGCCATAACAACATACTGGAGTGAGAGATATGGGAGAAAGTGTAAAATAAACCCAGTGAGGAGCAGGGGTGCGGTGGGGACAATACGGGAGCACTGTATTAACATCCGGGGTCCCAGACTATTCAACATCTTACCAGAAGATATCCGAAACACGGCTGGAACCAGTGTAGAAGCCTTCAAGAGGAAACTGGACAAATATCTTCACCAGGTGCCAGATCAACCAGGCTGTGATGGATATGTGGGGCAGCGGGCCTCCAGCAGCAACAGCCTGGTTGACCAGGCAAGCACCAGACGAGCCTGGTCCATGGCCGGGCTCAGAGAGTAGATACTCTCGAAACTCTTCAAAGGTATATCAAAGGTATATATCTACCCAATACCTCCAGCTCCCCATCTACTAACTCCCCTACTCTGTTTTTAACTGACAAATCCATTCGTTCCCTAGGCTTTCTTACCTTGTTTATCTCACTCCAAATTTTTTTCTTGTTTTCAGCAAAATTTCTTGACAGAGAATCTCCCATTCTTTCATCTGCTCTTCTTTTACACTCTCTCACCACTCTCTTCACCTTTCTTTTACTCTCCATATACTCTGCTCTTCTATTAACACTTCTGTTTTGTAAAAACCTCTCATAAGCTACCTTTTTCTCTTTTATCACACCCTTTACTTTTTCATTCCACCACTCACTCCTCTTTCCTCCTGCACCCACCCTCCTATAGCCACAAACTTCTGTCCCACATTCTAATACTGCGTTTTTAAAACTATCCCAACTCTCTTCAGCCCCCCCACTACTCATACTTGCACTAGCCCACCTTTCTGCCAATAGTTGCTTATATCTCACCCTAACTTCCTCCTCCCTTAGTTTATACACTTTTACCTCTCTCTTACTTGCTGTTGCCATTTTCTTTTTGTCCCACCTACCTTTTACTCTAACTGTAGCTACAACTAAATAATGATCCGATATATCCGTTGCCCCTCTATAAACATATACATCCTGAAGCCTACCCATCAACCTTTTATCCACCAATACATAATCTAACAAACTACTTTCATTACGTGCTATATCATACCTTGTATATTTATTTATCCTCTTTTTAATAAAATATGTATTACTTATTACCAAACCTCTTTCTACACATAGCTCAATTAATGGTTCCCCATTTACATTTACCCCTGGCACCCCAAATTTACCTACTACTCCCTCCACAACATTTTTACCCACTTTAGCATTAAGATCCCCAACCACAATTACTCTCTCACTTGGTTCAAAACTCCCCACACACTCACTCAACATTTCCCAAAATCTCTCTCTCTCTCTCCTCTACACTTCTCTCTTCTCCAGGTGCATAAACACTTACTATAACCCACTTTTCACATCCAACCTTTATTTTACTCCACATAATCCTTGAATTTATACATTTATATTCCTTCTTTACCTGCCATAACTGATTATTCAACATTATTGCCACTCCTTCTTTAGCTCTAACTCTATTTGAAACCCCTGACCTAATCCCATTTATTTCTCCCACTGAAACTCTCCTACCCCCTTCAGCTTTGTCTCACTTAAAGCCAGGACATCCAGCTTCTTTTTATTCATAACATCTACAATCATCTGTTTCTTATCATTCGAACAACATCCAAGCACATTCAAACATCCCACTTTGACGGTTTTCTTCTTTTTCTTTTTAGTAAATCTATACAGGAAAAGGGGTTACTAGCCCATTGTTCCCGGCATTTTAGTTGACTTTTAGAACACGCATGGCTTACGGAGGAAAGATTCTTATTCCACTTCTCCATGGATATGAAAGGAAAAGCAATAAGAACAAGAACTATTAAGATAAAACAAAAGAAAACTCAGATGAGTGTGTATACATAAACGTGTACATGTATGTAAAACAAATACAGGCTTTCGTTTTACACTCACTTGGCAGGACGGTAGTACCTCCCTGGGTGGTTGCTGTCTACCAACCTACTACCTACCTATATATATATATATATATATATATATATATATATATATATATATCTGCTCTTGCCCTTATTCTCTCATTCACACTCACACTTGACCTTTTGAATCTGACCCAGATTCACACCCCAGAACTTCTGAACCTGACCTTGGATTTCACCCCTGACATCCTTTTATTTTATGCTGTAGTTTAAGAGAACTTGTTAGTTTATGAGTATGAGCAAGGCAGATGGAGAGAAAGCTCCCCTCTCAATTTATGACTAGTGCCCATGAATATTGACCACAGTCCGTACCTAATTGGCTAGGGTGCCTCGGTAGACTGGTCACTCAAAATATTCAAATTTAGTTCTGGATGCCGATAGGTTTTAAAGCGTGGGAACAGAGGGAGACAGGTCAGAGAAATGACCCCTTATCGACGACGGTGTCTTAAACACACGGATCACGCGCTAAACTTTGAGCAAACCAGCTGATATACGTCCCACTTTGAGTTAGTGAACCATGACTTACCCTGTGAACCTCACTTTGGATCTGAGAAAGCAGTGTTTATTCTGATACGAGCTTCGCTTTGAGGGGAAAATTAGCTGGGAGGCTAATTAGGTTGTGGCTCAGAGACTGGGTCGTCTGAAGAAATAGGTCCCAGTTTAAAGGAGATTATAGATGGATGCCATGTGTCTTGTGTTGTCTTGACAGACCTGGATGGTCATTGAGTCTTTAATAAATCCCTATGAGAGCTATGTGACAATATTTTAAATGCTGCTTGTTCCCTTCTCTCCCTCATGTACTCGTTGAGGTGAATGTACTCAATTTCCATATGAAGTTTCCACTATGTTCCACCACTGTCAATGTAATGAGCATTCCCATGCAATTACATTTGTCTCTTCTTGCTGTAATCTGCTAGCTCCCCCATCACTGGTAACTCTTACTTGTTGCCTGTTAATGTCTCCGAGGATCATCACCCCTCCCAGCAGTTATAAAAGAAAGAGATAGATGGACAGTCAGAATTTACTTACATTCCAAAAAAGTGTTTGATAGAGTACCTCGTAAAATACAAACACTGACACAATATACTATACGATGAGAGAGGAGTAAAGTATTTCAGTGTAGGAATGATAATGTTTAAAAAAAAGTTGGTTCCAAGGCAATAATTTCCTGTTATAATAATTTTCTTAATGTATATAAATGATTCGTGTACAGGTCAAGAGAGAGAAAAAAAGAAAATATCTCGTTCCAAAACACAAAATTTGTCAATTTCGAGTCACAAGGACTAGAGATAATGGATCTATTGTGTAACAGTAGAAAGCAATAGGGGACATATCATATTCTTATAATGTGGAATGTGCAAAGGGCCTTGATTACTTCCTCTCCCGGGTAAAGACAACACACTGTAACATAAGGGTGTTGTGCAAGGCCAAACGTAATGTTTTATTACAAACTGTTGTAAAATGTGAGAAAATATCTGCAAAGCAGCAAGTGTAACTGTCCCTCGAGGAGCTGTAAACTTACACATATTGCAGTAGTAAAAGTCTGGACTATTCTCAGGTCTTGCTTATTCATTTCCTGCTTTTCACATTGTCGCGAAGCAGTCATTGGATAACACTCTCATATAAACAGTATTTAATTAAATTATATCGAACATAACTAAGAATTTCTCTTGAGGAGAGTGGTGCTTAGAGGGAATACTTACCTTGTCGTGAAGGACGGTGGGGCCAGGGCGTGGCCTCGTCACCTCCTGCAGCAGGGGACGCTGCTGAGGTACTCTCCATGCCTGTAAAATTTACATGTGCACTTATTCGGTATATTACACTCATTAGTCTCGTTATATAAATATATTCAATCTCAGGATATATACAGCTACAAATGTGTACATCTCAGGGTATATATAATGAAGTTTTTTTAAATTCCTATTTTAGGGATTAAAGTAACCTTGACCGGTGGTAAATAGTTTTCGAGCAACCTTAATGACCATAGTGGTGTCTGTTAGTGTAAAACCCATTTAACTAACCTATATTCATTTTGTATATATTCCAATGTAAATATTCTACGGGGTGTATGCTAGGGATCGAATTGTTCATAACTGGAGGTGCACGGGTGACCTTGATGAAGCCTTGATGGTCCTCGTGTGGCACATAGTTTTAAAACCCAATGAATCAACCTAGCATATTAGTGATGAAGAGCTAAACCTGTAGAGGACATACAGTGCCTGGAGACTGGGAAGTAATTAAGTTTGATCCGAGGAATGGAATGGTAGGTGCAGTTAGATCAAGAGCCTTTCGCTTGTCTGAGGCTCCTAACGTCCCTTCGTTCCTTGAAAGATGGTTTCGCTATAATGAATGGATCTCCTGAAGACTTTGTCCTCCTTTCGCTAATAAATACAACACTTTAAGCTAAAGACTTATTAAATTTAAAATTGCTTTAAAGGAAACCATTCGTATTGGAATCATAGACTCAATTTTAACTTTAGTTGTCCACTCAAAATCTGAAGCTCTTTCTCAGCTCTTCCCGTCTCCGGACTAAATATGCTACCACTACTGTTAATACTACTACTACTGCCGCTTCCTCACCCTCCTTCCCTACATGCACTCACTGAGTCTTTTTAATGTATGCATTGGCTTGACAAAGTACTTTGTGGACGTAACGTTGCATTAATGTCTCATTGTATGTGTATTATTTACTTATCACGTAACCTGTTAGCTAGAAGTGAATAATATCTTAATCCTTAAGTCAAGGACTGGGCTGCGGGGGCGTTGACCCCCGGAACACCCTCCAGGTAGACTCCAGGTAAGTAGACCTCTCCAATCCAAGGGTATATCCTCTGTGTATATGCCCTTGGCATCTGGCTTGAATCATCCAGGATGTACAGGCGCAATTCCAAAAGGTACGATTGTAAAGACAATGTACAAAACAGGCTTTTATGGAAACTACATTTAGCTCAGGGTTAAGTTCTACCCTGAGAGAAACGTAGTCTCAATAAAACCTATTGAATCACACAGGTAGGTAGCTGCGACATGGGCACTCTGACTCCGCAGGCCACTCAGCGCTCACTGCCACAGAAAAAATACACTCAGTGGCCATTTTATTAGGTACACCCTTCCAGGTAGTACTGGGTAGGGTCCACCTTTGCCCCCAGAACAGCCTGAATTCTTCATGGTATGAATTCAACAAGGTGCTGGACACATTTCTTAGAGATCTTGGCCCATATTGACATGATAGCATCATGCAGTTGATTTAATGGCTGTACATTCACGCTGCCTCCTGTTCCACCACATCACAAAGGTTTACGCCAAATTCTGACCCTATCATATGCATGTCGCAGCAGAAATTGCTATTCGTCAGACCAGGCTACGTTTTTTCCTATCTTTAACAGTTCTAGTGAGCCTGTGCCCACTGTAGCCTCAGTTTTCTGTTCTTAGTTTTATAGGAGTGGAATCTAGTGTAGTCTTCTGCTGATGTAGCCCATCCACTTCAAGGTTCGAAATGTTGTGGGTTTGGGGTTCGAAACGTTGTGGGTGTTTGGAGAAATACACAATTGCTCTGCACAGTGGTTATTAGGTAGAATAAGTCGCATCGTTTTCCAGTATATCCTAAGCCTATCCTTTCAGCTTGGCGTATACATGTTAACTAGGGTATATCAGAGGTCAACGTCAGTGACCTTTACCTTCTTAAGCCGTGATACGGTAACAACTAACACTGCATACATACATACTATTGACAGATGCTCTTCTCCATACTACTGTTATTACGCGTGGTTATTTGAGTTACTGTCATCTTCCAGTCAGCTTGAACCAGTCTGGCCATTCTCCTCTGACCACTCTTATTAACAAGGTGTTTTCGCCCATAGAACTGCCGTTCACTAGATGTTTTTATATTTTTCACAACACTTTTTTCAATAAACTCTAGAGAGACTGTTGTGCATGAAAATCCCAGGAGATCAGCAGTTTCTGAGATACTCAAACCACCCCGTCTGTCTGGCACCAACAATCATGAGACGGTCAAAGGCACTTAGTTCATATTTATAACCTCTTCTACCTGTCCTCTGTGTTAGTGTGACTTTGTAAACGGTCCAAGTCGGACCGAAACGTCGTCGTAAGCTCCTCTCTTTTTTTATATGTGCGGGTTGTGTGTGTATTCTGATGTTTGGTCTGGACAACAACTGAACCTCTGGAACACAGCACAATTTTATCACTAACACAGCTACTACTACTACTGCTATTACTACACAAAGACACACACACAGGCTGAGGAAGGAAGGAGGGGAGGTCACAAGAAATGACCGTGAAGTGTGTGAGGAGCTCAACATGAGATTCAAAGAGGTGTTCACAGAGGAGATAGAAGGGCCTCCAGAAAGGCGGAGAGGTGGGGTACACCATCAGGTGTACAACTGAGGAGGAAGTGAAGAGGAGCTATGTGTACCACTAACAACAATCTTCAACACATCTATCGAAACAGGGCGACTACCTGAGGTATGGAAGACAGCAAATGTAGTCCCAATTTTTAAAAAAAGGAGACAGACACGAAGCACTAAACTACAGACCAGTGTCACTGACATGTATAGTATGCAAGGTCATGGAGAAGATTATCAGAAGAATGGTGGAGCACCTAGAAAGGTCAATGACAGCCAGCATGGTTTCAGGGATGGGAAATCCTGCATCACAAACCTACTGGAGTTCTATGACAGGGTGACGGCAGTAAGACAAGAGAGAGTGAGGGGTGGGTAGATTGCATTTTCTTGGACTGTAAGAAGGCGTTTGACACAGTTCCACACAAGAGATTAGTGCAGAAGCTGGAGGACCAGGCAGGAATAATAGGGAAGGCACTACAATGAATCAGGGAATACCTGTCAGGAAGACAACAGCGAGTCATGATACGTGGCGAGGTGTCAGAGTGAGCGCCTGTAACGAGCGGAGTGCCACAGGGATCAGTCCTAGGACCGGTGCTGTTTCTGGTATTTGTGAACGACATGATGGAGGGAATAGACTCCGTAGTGTCCCTGTTTGCAGATGATGTGAAGTTGATGAGAAGAATTCAATCGGAAGAGGACCAGGCAGAACTACAGAGAGATCTGGACAGGCTGCAAGCCTGGTCCAGCAACTGGCAATCTACGTTTATAGAACCATAAATTCCAACTTTAACCCTGAGCTAAAACACTTTCTTGACAGTTGTGACAGGACCCATAGACGTAATACCAGACACAAACATCTCTTTGACATTCCCCGTGTCCGACTAAATCTATACAAAAATTCAATGTACATAAAAGGGCCTAAAATCTGGAACTCCCTGCCTGAAAACTCTAGAACTGCAGACACAACCTCCATTTTCAAAAGCACCATTAAAAAACATCTTATCTCACTTACGCACCCAACCGGTAGCTAACCACATGAAAACTACTTTATCTTGCACATATCCACAGCAAAATACACTTATTGATATCTGTGATTCCCCTTAATTTGCACATGACTGTAACCAAAATTCTAATACAACTATTGCTTCATAATTCTTAAGCTAGTCATAAGTTTGCCTAAAACACTCCAATATAGAAACTGTATCATGCCAACACGTCACCATTTCCATTAATATATAAACTAATTGATAAATTCTTAAAATTTTGAACTACCTCAATTTTGTAAACCTAGTTAATCACAACAATTGCCTAACCTTAATACCAGTATAATCATTGTGTCACTATAGACTAAGGTCTAGTATAAGACTGCCTGAAATGCCTAGGCATACCTAGGCATATTATTGGCCTACTTGTAATAATTGTAATAATTATTTCATAAAATGTATAAATAACATATGTAAACCCCACTTTGTAATATTATCAGAAATAAATTTGATCGATTGATTGATTGATTGATTAATGGAATTCAACCCCACCAAGTGCAAAGTCATGAAGATTGGGGAAGGGCAAAGAAGACCACAGACGGAGTATAGTTTAGGGGGCCAGAGCCTACAAACCTCACTCAAGGAAAAGGATCTTGGGGTGAGTATAACACCGGGCACATCTGAGGCGCACATCAACCAAATAACTGCTGCAGCATACGGACGCCTGGCAAACCTAAGAACGGCATCCCGACATCTTAATAAGGAGTCATTCAGGACCCTGTACATTGTATACGTTAGGCCCATACTGGAGTATGCAGCGCCAGTTTGGAACCCTCACCTAGCCAAGCATGTAAGGAAACTAGAGAAAGTGCAAAGGTTTGCAACAAGACTAGTCCCGGAGCTAAGGGGTATGTCCTACGAGGAGAGGTTACGAGAAATCGAAATGACGACACTGGAAGACAGGAGAGATAGAGGGGATATGATAATGACATATAAAATACTGAGAGGAATCGACAAGGTGGACAGAGACAGAATGCTCCAGAGATGGGACACAGCAACAAGGGGACACAGTTGGAAGTTGAAGACTCAGATGAACCACAGGGATGTTAGGAAGTATTTATTCAGTCACAGAGTTGTCAGAATGTGGAATAGGTTGGGAAGTGATGTAGTGGAGGCAGGATCCATACATAGCTTTAAGGAGAGGTATGATAAAGCTCATGGAGTGGGTAGAGTGACCGAGTAGCAGCCAGTGAAGAGGCGGTGCCAGGAGCTATGACTCGACCCCTGCAACCACAACTAGGTGAGTACACACACAGATATCTCTCGAGATATTCTTAATACTAACTAGTCTTGTCCTCCATACCCTCCCACAATCCCACTTTCATTTCACGCCCCGTACTCCCCTTCTGTCTCTTTCTCTAATCCCTCTACAGCTGTGTTATCTCAAGTCAACATTCACTCCTCTCTTCCCCTTTCCCTTACTTTTTTTATTACCTTCTCCATCTCTTCTCTGTCTACCTACCCTTTCCTCCCTCTTTTTTCTCCTTTTCGTCCCCCTCCTTCCATTTGTTTCCCCTTCTTTCTCTCTCCTATTTTGTACTCTATTCCCTTTTCAACTTTATTCTCCCTGCCCTCTATTCTAACATATCTTCTTCTTCCTGTCCACTACTCCATTTCCACTTCTCACTGTCCACTTCTCCCGGTCTTCTACATCTCTGTGTCCTCTACCTCTCCTTATTCTTCATTTTACCTATTCCATTCCTTTTTTTACTTTCAAAGAGAAACTTACTAGCCAGTCCACCATCCAGCCAGTCAGCCATTCCGGCAGCTAGCTGGCAAGCCTGATAGTCTGAGCCGGGTTAAGGTTATGAGAGGCCTGATGCTATTAGAAGGGCAAGGCAGAAATTGTTTTGTATAACACGTAACTCTTAATTAACACGTCGCCTGCTGTATACATATACTGGTATTGAGGATTTGTTATGAGTACTTAAATAATATTCGGTTGTCTTTATTCACTTTATTTATTCACTCTTACTGTTTCATTCTTATTTATTTAGTATTTTGCATTTACTTCATTTTTTTCAATTTTATTTATTCGCTTTTCATTTGCTATTATTTACGCACCCCTTTTTATTCATCTTTTTTTTATTCATTCCTATTTATTCACTTTTCTTTAGCCCTCTTTCTATTCGGTATCCCCTGAAGGAGGTATCCTTCAGTGGTTGTCGCAAGTTTTCATTGATGACTTAAGAATGCCTCAACTGATCGGCTTCAAATTTTCAATACTAGAGTGTTATAAACAGAAAACTGTTCATGCCCAAGACTGACTGCCTCCCAGCATACATAAGAGGGATTACCAATAGACCCCTGGCTGTCTTCAGGAGGGAACTGGACAGACACCAAAAGTCAGTGCTTAGTCAGGAGACAGTAGTTAATGAGATCAATGCAATGTAGAGAGAGAGAACAATTCTTCGGCATGTAATAATGCTTTGTCAAAGTTCCAGGAGAGCGAAACGTTGCCACAATGTAATGCCACTTTAGTTGAACACGTGTCCTTTTACCTAACAGTTCTTCGTTACACTTGTTCTCTTAATTCCTCTGACAGATAAGGGTTCTGAATTTATAAATACAACGTTAAAGGATCTTTGTCTCTAATTCAGCATCGTCCAAGCCACCGCAGTGACACAGCATCGTCCAAGCCACCGCAGTGGCACAGCATCGTCCAAGCCACCGCAGTGACACAGCATCGTCCAAGCCACCGCAGTGGCACAGCATCGTCCAAGCCACCGCAGTGACACAGCATCGTCCAAGCCACCGCAGTGGCACAGCATCGTCCAAGCCACCGCAGTGGCACAGCATCGTCCAAGCCACCGCAGTGGCACAGCATCGTCCAAGCCACCGCAGTGGCACAGCATCGTCCAAGCCACCGCAGTGGCACAGCATCGTCCAAGCCACCGCAGTGACACAGCATCGTCAAAGCCACCGCAGTGGCACTCCAGTCTTGATGAACCCTCTAATGGAGAACTCTTTGACCAACCCAAGTGACTGTAGTTCATCTTTGAACTCTGTAGGTCACGTTCACAAAGTGTAGGTCACCTTCACACAGTGTAGGTCACCTTTACACAGTGTAGGTCACCTTCACACGGTGTAGGTCACCTTTACACGTTGTAGGTCACCTTCACACGGTGAAGGTCACCTTCACACAGTGTAGTTCACGTTCACAAAGTGTAGGTCACGTTCACAAAGTGTAGGTCACCTTCACACAGTGTAGGTCACCTTCACACGGTGTAGGTCACCTTTACACGGTGTAGGTCACCTTCACACGGTGAAGGTCACCTTCACACAGTGTAGGTCACCTTCACACAGTGTAGGTCACCTTCACACAGTGTAGGTCACCTTCACACGGTGTAGGTCACCTTTACACGGTGTAGGTCACCTTCACACGGTGAAGGTCACCTTCACACAGTGTAGGTCACCTTCACACAGTGTAGGTCACCTTCACACAGTGTAGGTCACCTTCACACAGTGTAGGTCACCTTTACACGGTGTAGGTCACCTTCACACGTTGTAGGTCACCTTCACACGGTATAGGTCACCTTCACACGGTGTAGGTCACCTTCACACAGTGTAGGTCACCTTCACATAGTGAACCTCACCTTCACACAGTGTAGGTCACCTTCACACAGTGTAGGTCACCTTCACATAGTGAACCTCACCTTCACACAGTACAGGTCACCTTCACATACTGTAGTTCATTTTCGCATTGTGTAGGTCACCTTCACGCAGTGTAGGTCACCTTCACGCAGTGTAGCTCCACAAAGCCTAACACAGATCTACTATAGTTTTCCTTACGAACAGAAAACGATGATATTTCCCATTTTCTTCAGCGTGTGCTGATCCATTTCTCTCTTCCCTCTTCCTCTTGATGCTGGTGAGGGGCTCTTGATCTAGGGAACTGGATCTGTGCTCCAATTCCCTGAATTAAGCCTGAATGCCTTAAACATCCCCCCCCCGGCAAAGAGGCGCTGTATAATCCCTACGGGATTAGCGCTCTCCAATGATAATTTCTTTCCTCTTGGGGTTCCTCCCCAAAGCTCATTTACAAATACACTTTGTTTCTGTAAAAAAAAAAAAATGTTGAAAAGTGTAAAAAATATATAAACAGTTTTTTGTCTATGTTTTACTTATTTATGCATCGAATTTACGTTGATTTATTGATTTTTGTGTAAGTCTTCCTGTTATTGAAGGAGAGGAAGATACAAGGGAATATACAACGAAAGGAGTTGTATTTAATCCACGTTCCACTAACTGCTTGTACACAGGCACCCTCGTGCAGTCGATAAGTAAAATACTTAGGAAAGCAACTAACAGCACGGTAATTAGTACGGCAAGTTAGCCTACATTATTAGGGGTAAATAAGATACCAGAAATGTTACGCAAGATTCCTGACCACAATTTGAAGGTAATTTATTCCCATGTGAATCTTTGTTCGTGTTTTTAAGCTACTGGTTATAGGCTGGTTAGGCTGGTTGATGGGGTTTTAAAGCCTATGTGAGGCGAGGGCCATTATAGGCTCCTTTTTACCAGGACATAGAGAGGAGCTTACCACGACGTTTCGGTCCGTCTTGGACCATTTACAGTCACCATGGGATAAGAATACTTTTATCGATGAAAGGGAGTTTATATTAAACTCTCAGGATGTATCGCCTACATATACTTGTCAGAGCAGTCATCCTGTGTTAGGAGGATGGATAAGCGGTGTACAGTAAACTAGAAGCTTCACTAGGAGCTTGTTCGAGGTCTTCCCTAAAGTTTTCTTTAAGGGTTTTCCCTAATATTTCGTTTAAGGTCTTCCCGAAAGTTTTTCTTAAGGTCTTCCTTAAAGTTTTTCTTAAGGTCTTCCTTAAAGTTTTTCTTAAGGTCTTTCCTAAGCTTTCTTTAGGGTCTTCCCTAAAGTTCTGACGCCTGCTGAGGAAGGAACAAAGTAAGCTCTCTCTCTCTCTCTCTCTCTCTCTCTCTCTCTCTGCATTGGTGAGCTGTTTCTATGCACGTAAATTTACTTCCAAAAACATTGTAGAAGAATTAAGGGACAGATTGACTAACATCCCTAACTCGAGAGAGAGAGAGAGAGAGAGAGAGAGAGAGAGAGAGAGAGAGAGAGAGAGAGAGAGAGTAATTTTTAGCTAAACGTGGAGATGAGGAGAGAGAGAGGAGGAGCACGGCACCAGCGACCCTGACCTCAAGCCTGAGTAAAAATCAATAGGCTGTGTGTGCCACCTCATCTACCACCACTCCTGCACCCCCCAACCACCCACCCGCACACACACACACACACACACACACACACACACACCAGCCCCCAGACATACACCCCAACTACACATACACACACACACATATCCCAACCACACACACACACACCCCAACCACACATACACACACACACCCCAACCACACATACACCCCAACCACACATACACCCCAATTAAACGGCACACACCCCATCCCTACACACACACACACACACACACACACACACACACACACACACACCAGCCATACACACACCCCAGCCATACACACACACACACACATTGCCAGGGGCCAGGAACTATGACTCGACCCCTCCAACCACAACTAGGTGAGTACACACACACACGCATATACAACAGGCCTAGTGTCTAATGGACATGTGCCTAGGACAAAATGGTAACTAACAGACTCCTGGCAGATCAGAAGCCGTAACTCGCACCCTACAACCCCAAACAGGCGAGTATACACACATCTGGTGTCACGAATATGATGTCTGTAGTTTTTCATAGACGTAAGAGAACATCAGCAAGGAATGTGATCTCAGGTTTGTTAAGTAAGTAAGTTTATTCAGGTATACACAAATACAATTACATAGATTATCATAGCAGCATATGTGTATAGAACCTAGGATAACCCAAAATGTCAGACAGAGTGACTTATTTCCCTGTTATATCACAGACACCGGTATCACAGAAAAAATATCACCGGTTAGTTGTCTCTCTTGCATTTTATGTAGGCTTTAGGTAAGCAATGATGCCGAATCTCTACAACAGCCGAAGGAAAATGCATGAACATAATATAATGTACTTATACAATAAAGCATAACAAAGATCTATTTAATTTTTTCTGCCTGATCGACAAAATTCTTTGTGCTCCAGAGGCGCAAGTATGGCACTCGAAAATCTGAATGAATATAATATGCAAATTGGTGCATACAAACCCTACTAAACTAGGATGTTATTACAGTGTTACTACTGCTAGGACACTATCACAGTGTTACTACTGCTAGGGCACTATCACAGTTACTACTGCTAGGACACTATCACAGTTACTACTGCTAGGACACTATCACAGTGTTACTACTGGTAGGACACTATCACAGTGTTACTACTGGTAGGACACTATCACAGTGTTACTACTGGTAGGACACTATCACAGTGTTACTACTGGTAGGACACTATCACAGTGTTACTACTGCTAGGACACTATCACAGTGTTACTACTGCTAGGACACTATCACAGTGTTACTACTGCTAGGACACTATCACAGTGTTACTACTGCTAGGACACTATCACAGTGTTACTACTGCTAGGACACTATCACAGTGTTACTACTGCTAGGACACTATCACAGTGTTACTACTGCTAGGACACTATCACAGTTACTACTGCTAGGACACTATCACAGTGTTACTACTGCTAGGACACTATCACAGTGTTACTACTGCTAGGACACTATCACAGTTACTACTGCTAGGACACTATCACAGTGTTACTACTGCTAGGACACTATGACAGTTACTACTGCTAGGACACTATCACAGTTACTACTGCTAGGACACTATCACAGTTACTACTGCTAGGACACTGTCACAGTTGCTACTACTAGGACACTATGACAGTTACTACTACTAGGACACTATGACAGTTACTACTGCTAGGACACTATAGCAAAACATACGCTAGTAAACAACCTGTCTTCCACATCTGTTAAGTGTTTGGTTAGGTAAGGTTCGTCAGGAAACTGCACTAGTTCTGACGCGGGTCTTATTCAGTTGATGAATCGCCATTGGAGCTTTTGGTCATCTGACCGAGGCCTTCAGCTGGCTTACCGGTCCACCAATTTAAAAATTAAGTCTGAATGGTTATATCCATTCAGACTTAAAAAAAAATGAATTAACGAAGACTCAGACATCTGTCTTTTTATAATTTCGTTATTGTCTGGTAACCATACGGAAATATACGTTAATGTTCGTTCACCTAACCAAATACGTATAATTCAACTTAAACCTAGCCATGAATATTAATATAGTTTCCCTTAAGACTATATTCATGCAGAAATGAACGTACGGGAATTTCTGGTTGGGAAAGCCGATGTGATCAGGCATTCTCAAGTAATATTATATAGGATGAAAGGGTCATAATCATAACCATAATTTTTAAGGGGTTGGACTGGTAAGCCAGCGGAAGGTCTCGGTCAGATGACCAAAAGCTCCAGCCAAGACCCGCCTCGGGAAACACTTGTTCTGTTTCCTGACAAAAATCTTACCTAACCTAATATAATCAAGTAATACGTCAAAAAACATTATCATTTTTTTTTAGAAATATTAGTACGGTACAAAATTAACCCGATGCTTCCACTCAGCGAGGCACTCCAACGCTGAGAGTTTGACGTTATTAAAAGAGGTTTTCCTCCAGTAATTGCATGGAATTCAATACCATAATGTTTAATAAAATTTGCAAATTGGGACTTAGCTCAATAACCATGCCAACCTTCCTTCAAGCAAAATACACCAACAGCACTAAAAAAAAAATTGAAGTATGTTGGATACCTCTTTGAATATATATTATACAAAGCGGTATTCATCACATACAAAGCGGTATTCATCACAAAGGCTTGTCCCAATAAACATTCTCCAGTTATCGCATGAAAACCAATAATTCTATGTCGCCATGTTAGACAATTGGTAGACTTACACCTACACAAACTAAACGTATAACAAAACGTCCTTTGGATTAAGTTCATCAACCTTTAAATATTTAGGCCGTTCAGAGGAGGCATACTGATTTTTTTTTATGCAAAATATACCACAGCTTTTTTAAATTACAAATTGATAAACTGGTAACTACAAAAGTAAGTTTTTTTTTCTTTATAATAAGTAAGATATAACAGAGTTGAAAACTTGAAACCGATCAGAAGAGGCTTTCTGAGGTTATCGTATGGAAATAAAAAAAAATACATATCGCTTCAAAAGCTTAAGGGAAGGAAGGACACCTTAACCTGTCTAGGAGTATGCAGCGCCAGCATGTAGCACACACCTCATCAATGTTATAAAAGAACCACTGAAGACTACAGGGTTTGCAACGAGATTTCAGCCAGAAATGAGTAGGAAGGACTTTGAAGAGAGACATAAAGAACTTAACCTAATGACACTGGAAGAGAAGAGGCCTAGTGGAGACATTATGCTATATAAAATTCTATGAGAATTAGAGAGAGCTGATAAAATCATTTTGTTGTAGATACGTGGAGAACTTTAACATAAATCCCAGATAAAGAAAGAGACAAGACTCAGACGTTAAAGCACTTTTTCTTGGTGGTAAATAAGCAAAATGAACTGGAAGAGGTGGCCGAGGCTAACTGCAATACGCAATTTTTCTAGTAAGTAAAATCCGGCTCCGAAGGTCCCAACTCAGTAAAGTGAGATTTTATCACATTATTTTAAAGAGGGACATGCAAAAGGAAGGCCAGACAAAGAAGAAACACGCCACTTTAAAATCAACAATAACAATAAGAACAACAGCAACAAATCTTTCATACAACCACAGGGAACCTAACAGAAGAAGCCACTCAAGATACAACCCCTCGCACTCACCCATACATTTGCAACCTGTTGACAGACAAAATACACAAGTACTCACACCTCCAATAACAGAGGCAGGCGACCCATGGCCACTACTTCCACAACCGACAACCAGAAAGCAATCGGCAGAATTCGTCCTCCCACCCCTCATCCAACAGCAATCCTTCATTGCTAATTATCCAACTATATCCTACACTGCCACCACCTAACAGTACTGGAAACTACCATCTTTCGCTCACATCAACTATGCATAATACTTCCGAACTTCCCTTCCCATCTACTGACAAAACTCCTCCAGAAGCTCAAGATCCTCCAACCCCTTGAGTCCCATCAGCCTCACAGAATATCTCCCTCGTCTCAAAAGCAAAAAAGGCCACACTATGCCCAGTCAGGAACACCAGTCTAAATAATATATTATATATATACATTATGCGATACAGGATGCAAAACAACCACGGGGGGAATAGAATGATAGCTCTAGGTATTTCGTATTGCAATCAACACATCAGGAGCAAATACGATCCCAAAGGACGTCTTCACTGGAGTGAGAGAGAGTGAGAGAGACAGGGAGAGAGAGGGAGAGAGAGAGAGAGAGAGAGAGAGAGAGAGAGAGAGAGAGAGAGAGAGAGAGGGAGGGAGGGAGGAAGCAGGAATTATGAATGGGCAAGGATGGACCTTGGTTTCGTCTCAAAGAAAACTAACATGGAGAAAATAGACAAGGGAATGTCGAGTTGGCCTAGAAGCAAGGGTTCACTGGATGGGTTTTAGCTCATGGAAATAAACCTTTAAAAATAAATGGAGAAATTGGAGAAATGGAAATGTAATAACGATGGAAAGCGGCAGTTTTTGGTTCACTTTCATTAAAATGACGAATTCAGAGAAAAATCCACCCAAGAAACGACGATAAATTTCGACTTGAAGGGAAAGAAGCGAGAAACAAGTTTATCCCCGCCAGTGGCTGAACATCTACCTCTCTCTTGCTTTGCTTTCTTTCTCTCAGTCATTCTTTTTCCCTTTCTTGCATCGGCTTAGAAATGTTTACATTATGTGAATTTCTTTAATGTCTAGACTGGCTCGCTTCCTGCAATGGTTCCAAGATATTCATTTTTTTTCTTGGGTTTATTGTTTCTTCTCTCACTGCTTGTTAGAATAAACTCTCTGCTTAGCTTTCATTGCTTTAGAACTCTTTGTATATTTTTTTGCATTTATTTTCTGAGTTCAGTACATTTTCCGTTTATTGTAAATAGGTCGATCTTGTCTGTGTTTTTATTTCCCCTTCAAGAGAGTTTGCTGCTTTTTTTTAACCCCTCGCAAACACTGTTTTTTTTTAATACACGGTTGATCATTACTCTGAAGACACCAAACACCTACGGTACATCCTAACTACCCCTACACCCCCTTCCCCAGATACCTAAGACTCCCCTCTCCGCCCTCCCTTCCCCAGATAATAGGTACCCTTCCAACACCCGTTACCAACAGCATGGGGCCGAACGGTCATCAAGGGCGCATTAGGTAGAAAAACTAATGTTGTAATCACCCTAATGCTTCCCTGGCCCTCTATCTCTGAGAAAGTCCTGCTGGTGATTAGAAACTGCGGCTATAAAACTGTTCTCCCTCCTCAGACTTAAAGGAAAATGGTACAACTCTCTCCCGAGGGGTTAATGAGAGAGAGAGAGAGAGAGAGAGAGAGAGAGAGAGAGAGAGAGAGAGAGAGAGAGAGAGAGAGAGAGAGAGAGAGAAGACAGATGGACTTATATATGTAATATATATATATATTATAGGATGGGGTCCACCTCTGGTACAAATTGTGGGACCCATAGCCTCGGAGAAGTGGATAAAAAGGCTTCAAGGAAGAATATTTGGATTTCTTCCTGATGCCATTTGAATATTCCACTTCTCCTACCACCCCATCTTTTTTTTACCAATAGGTATATTTTATTACATAATATGGTACAAAAGATTTAAGAGATACATTGTTGATATAAAGATGGCATATATGTGCGGTTAGTATTTCTAACGGCTGCACCACGGCTGTTCACGTGATTTCCAACCTCTGCCCATGTGATCTGGCATTAGCCAATCAGAGGCCTGCCTTTGAATGCCTCAGTGCCGGGCGGCCGAGTAGATCAGTATCATCCGGGAGTAGGCATAAGAGACGGACACAGGCATAGGCTCTAGCCCCATATATCCAACGCCTCATTAAACGCTACCAAAACCAAGCTCATCGTCTGTTAATATTACCAAATCTATGAAAAGAACCCCACAACACATACAGTACACGAGGTGAGAGATACATGTCTAGTACATATTGTTACATGTTTGTCACTGATTATAATGCGAAAATCTCATCCAGCTCTTCCGAGCTGTGGCGCGTGCCCAGAATACAGCAGGCATTACCCCTCTGAACAGCAGCGCTGAGTCGCTGGAACAGAAAACTAGCTGCCCTGGGATCCCTAGTTACCCTGTTGAGTCTTTTGCCCAGCTCCTTGAGGAACTTAGATGCACTCTTTCCCCATGAGCCAAGGGTCTCTGAGCCTATACCTGGAGTCTACCTGGAGAGAATTCCAGGGGTCAACGCCCCCGCGGCCCGGTCCGTGACCAGGCCTCTTGTTGGACCAGAGCCTGATCAACCAGGCTGTTACTGCTGGCCGCACGCAGTCCAACGTACGAACCACAGCCCGGCTGATCAGGTACCGACTTGAGGTGCCTGTCCAGTGCCTGCTTGAAGACAGCCAGGGGCTTGTTGGTAATCCCTGATGTTGCTGGGAGGCAGTTGAACAATCTTGGGCCCTCACACTTATTGTGTTGTCCCTCAACGTGCTAGTGGCACCCCTGCTCTTCATTGGGGAATGTTACATCGCCTGCCGAGTCTTTTGCTTTCGTAGGAGTGATTTTTGTGTGCAAGTTTGGTACTAAGCCTCGAGAATTTTCCATGTGTATATAATAATGTATCTCTCCGCCTGCGTTCTAGAGAGTACAGGTTTAGGAACTTCAAGCGTTCCCAGTAGTTGAGGTGGTTTATCGCACTTATGCGTGCCGTGAAGGTTCTCTGCACATTTTCAAGGTCAGCAATTTCACCCGCCTTGAAAGGTGCAGTTAGTGTGCAGCAATATTCCAGCCTAGATAGAACAAGCGATCTGTAAAGTGTCAACATGGGCTTGGCATCCCTGGTTTTGAAGGTTCTCATTATCCATCCTGTCATTTTTCGAGCAGATGCAATTGCTACATTGTTATGGTCCTTGAAGGTGAGATCCTCTGACATGAACACTCCCAGGTCTTTGACATTAGTTTTTCGCTCTATTGTGTGGTTGGAATTAGTTTTGTACTCCGATGAGATTTTAATTTCTTCACGTTTTCCGTATCTGAGTAATTGAAATTTCTCATCATTGAACTTCATATTGTTTTCTGCAGCCCATTTAAAGATTTGGTTTATGTCTGCTTGGAGTCTTGCAGTGTCTTCAACGGTGGACACTGTCATACAGATTCGGGTGTCATCTGCAAAGGAAGACACAGCACTGTGGCTTATATCCCTGTCAATGTCTGATATGAGGATGAGGAATAGGATGGGAGCAAGTACTGTGCCTTGTGGAACAGAGCTTTTCACAGTAGCTGCCCAGACTTTACTCTGTTGACTACTACTCTTGTGTTCTATGTGTTAGGAAATTATAAATCCATCTACCAACTTTTCCTGTTATTCCTTTATCACGCATTTTGTGTGCTATTACACCATGGTCACACTTGTCAAAGGCTTTTGCAAAATCTGTGTATATAACATCTGCATTCTGTTTATCTTCTAGAGCATCCAGGACCTTGTCGTAGTGGTCCAGTAGTTGGGACAGACAGGAGCGGCCTGCTCTAAACCCATGCTGTCCTGGGTTGTGCAATTGATGGGTATCAAGATGGGTGGCGATCTTGCTTCTTAGAACCCTTTCAAAGATTTTTATGATATGGGACGTTAGCGCAATTGGTCTGTAGTTCTTTGCTATTGCTTTACTGCCCCCTTTGTGGAGCGGGCTATGTCTGTTGTTTTTAGTAGCTGCGGACGATCCCAGTGTCCATGCTCCTCTCCATAGGATGTTAAAAGCATGTGATAGGGGCTTCTTGCAGTTCTTGATGAACACGGAGTTCCATGAGTCTGGGCCTGGAGCGGAGTGCATGGGCATGTCATTTATTGCCTTTTCAAAGTCATTTGGCGTAGTGATGATGTCAGAAAGGCATGCGTCTGTCAAGTTCTGTGGCACTCTCATGAAAAAATCATTTAGGTTTTCGATTTTCGATTTTCAGTCTGGTTAGTGGCTCGCTAAAGACTGAGTCATACTGGGATTTAAGTAACTCACTCATTTCCTTGCTGTCATCTGTGTAGGACCCATCCGGTTTAAGTAGGGCCCAATACTGGTTGTTGTTCTCGACTTTGATTTTGCATAGGAAAAGAAATACTTAGGTTTCTTTCAATTTCATTTATGGCTCTTAGTTCTTCCCGTGTCTCTTGATTCCTATAAGATTCCTTTAGTTTTAATTCGATGTTTGCTATTTCTCTGACTAGTGTCTCCCTACGTATTTCAGAGATATTGGCCTCCTGTAGCCGCTCCGTTATTCTGTGCCTTCGCCTGTATAGGGAGCGCCTCTCTCTTTCTAGTTTGCATCTTCTCCTACTTTTCCTTAAGGGAATTTGCCTTGAGCAAACCTCAAGTACCACAGAGTTAATTTGTTCAAGACATAGGTTGGGATCCGTGATGCTTAGGCAATCTTCCCAGTTTATATCATTTAGGACTTGGTTTACTTGGTCCCACCTTATGTTTTTGTTATTGAAGTTGAATTTGGATATGGGAACAAACATAAAATGATGGGCAAGTTCTCCATATTTTCTCGACTTCTGGGACTCCTGAATATATATATATATATATATATATATATATATATATATATATATATATATATATATATATATATATATATATATATATATACATACATATATATATATATATATATATATATATATATATATATATATATATATATATATATATATATATATATATTCTTCTTCTTTCAACAAGTCGGCCGTTTCCACCAAGGCGGGTGGCCCAAAGAGAAAACAAAAGTTTCTCTTTTAACTTTAGTAATATATACAGGAGAAGGGGTTACTAGCCCTTGCTCCCGGCATTTTAGTCGACTCTTACGACACGCATGGCTTACGGAGGAAGAATTCTGTTCCACTTCCCATGGAGATAAGAGGAAATAAGAACAAGAACTAGTAAGAAAATAGAAGAAAACCCAGAGGGGTGTGTATATGCTTGTACATGAATGTGTAGTGTGACCTAAGTGTAAGTAGAAGTAGCAAGACATACCTGAAATCTTGCATGTTTATGAGACAGAAAGAAGACACCAGCAATCCTACCATCATGTAAAACAATTACAGGATTTTGGTTTACACTCACTTGGCAGGACGGTAGTACCTCCCTGGGTGGTTGCTGTCTACCAACCTACTACCTAGAATATATATATATATATATATATATATATATATATATATATATGAGAGAGAGAGAGAGAGAGAGAGAGAGAGAGAGAGAGAGAGAGAGAGAGAGAGAGAGAGAGAGAGAGAGAGAGAGAGAGAGAGAGAGCAAGGGCAATCAAGCTGGAACAGCAAGGAGATAAAAAGAAACTTTCAGAAGCAAGAAAAGGGAGATAATAATAAAAAAAATGCAGGAACAAGTCTAAACAAGCAGAGAGAAGAGCAAGCAGGAACAAGCCAGTCAGGAGGCGTGCCCCGACGTGGCGACACAGACAAGCCGCCCTGCTCACATCACCTTCCAATACATGAATTTAAAAGTAAGGGATGACTGTTTTGAATGATTAAACTCACCGGTGGCTTGAAGGTTAGGAGGCGGGGCACAGGCGCTAGGGTATAACCCCCCTACGCCAACACAACAGAGTACAACCACACACGAGGGCTCCTTGCTTCATTTACTAAGACAGCCCTTACACATAGCGAAGCAGGGCAAGACTGTGTATGACTTGTAGCGTGAAGGACATAAATAGACCTAGGAGTCGCAGAACGATGACAGTGAATTAACTGGGTGAAGACAGTCGCAGAACGATGACAGTGAATTAACTGGGTGAAGATAGTCGCAGAACGATGACAGTGAATTAACTGGGTGAAGACAGTCGCAGAACGATGACAGTGAATTAACTGGGTGAAGACAGTCGCAGAACGATGACAGTGAATTAACTGGGTGAAGACAGTCGCAGAACGATGACAGTGAATTAACTGGGTGAAGACAGTCGCAGAACGATGACAGTGAATTAACTGGGTGAAGACAGTCGCAGAACGATGACAGTGAATTAACTGGGTGAAGACAGTCGCAGAACGATGAGAGTGAATTAACTGGGTGAAGACAGTCGCAGAACGATGAGAGTGAATTAACTGGGTGAAGACAGTCGCAGAACGATGACAGTGAATTAACTGGGTGAAGACAGTCGCAGAACGATGAGAGTGAATTAACTGGGTGAAGACAGTCGCAGAACGATGAGAGTGAATTAACTGGGTGAAGACAGTCGCAGAACGATGACAGTGAATTAACTGGGTGAAGACAGTCGCAGAACGATGAGAGTGAATTAACTGGGTGAAGACAGTCGCAGAACGATGACAGTGAATTAACTGGGTGAAGACAGTCGCAGAACGATGAGAGTGAATTAACTGGGTGAAGACAGTCGCAGAACGATGACAGCGAATTAACTGGGTGAAGGTATCTCAAGCAGTGTATAAGAGATACTTATGCAGCCTAAAGCAACTTGATTTGAGAGACGTTTCACCCACAAGGGGTTTGATCAATGCAATGTAGGTATATAAAAGCAGGGGAATAAATAGTAACGTAGAGGTCAGTTGTACTGTAGGCGGGGATTGGTGGAGGTTGGGGGGCACAAAATGTAAACAACTTCACCTGGAATAAATTGACTCTTGTACCAGTTTTGTCACCGGTCATTTTTAATTATTATACTCTTAAAGATTTTATTTTCTATTTTTGCTAAAGAAATGTGTAATATTAAATTGCCAAATTGTACTAGGGCTTCCTTCAATGTGTTTTATTTTATTCACCAATATTCCCCGATCCCAGACGAACTGTTTTCAAGGGCCCTTAAATTATTATTATTATTATATATAAAATAGAAGCGCTAAACCACAGGGGTCATACAGCGCTGCAAGGGCCCTTAAAGAATGGAAAGTAGAAGGCAGTGGGCCGCTGTCCAATGTGATCAGTTTAACACTAGAAACGAGCGTTGTATCGGAGATGTGGAAGGTGGAAAATGGGATTCCTGTCTACAAAACGGAGAAATAAGTCAGTACCATTGTATTATCGACCAATAGTAGTGGTAGTAGTGGTAGCAGGCATATTTATAAAAGATATACTCATGCAGCTTTAGATAATATTATTATGGAAATGTATTTATACGTGGGACACACGGAAGGGTTACTCTCGTTACCTGATGGCTGTCGTTACCTGATGGCTGTCGTTACCTGATGGCTGTCGTTACCTGATGGCTGTCGTTACCTGATGGTTGTGTCCTGATGATATCAGATAATTTAATTTCACCGTGTTCTATACAACTATAATGCCAAGACAAATGAGTGCAGATTCTAAAGAATGGCATTTGTATATACAGTGTGCAAACTATTCCACTTCCTGACAACTTTGTGACTGAAGAAATACTTTCTAACATCCGTATGACTAGTCTGAGTCTTCAAGTTTCAACTGTGACCCCTTGTTGCTGTGTCCCATCTCTGGAACATACTGTCTTTGTCCACATTGTCAATTCCTTACAGTATTTTGTATGTCGTTATCATGTCTTCCCTAGCCCTCCTGTCCTCCAGTGTCGTCAGGTCGACTTCCCTTAACTTTTCCTCGTAGGACATTTCCCTTAGCTCCGGAACTAGTCTTGCTGCAAAGCTTTTCACTTTCTCTAATTTCTTGACGTGCTTGATCAGGTGTGGGTTCCAAAATGGTGCTGCATACTCCAATATAGGCCTGACGTACAAGGTGTACAGGGTCTTGAACGATTCTTTACTGAGGTGTCGGAACGCTATTCTTAGGTTTGCCAGGTGCCCATATACTGCAGCGGTTATCTGGTTGATGTGTGCCTCAGGAGATGTGCTCGGTATGATGGTCACCCCAAAATCCTTTTCCTTGAGTGAGTTTTGCAGCCTTTGATCTCCTAGGCTGTACTCCGTCTGCGGTCTTTGTCCTTCCCAAGCTTCATAACTTTGCACTTGCTGGGGTTAAACTCCAGAAGCCATTTGTCGGACCAGGCCTACAGCCTGTTCAGAGCCCCTTGTAGGCTTACCTGATCTTCGTCTGCTTCACATCGTCTGCGAACAGGGACATCTCTGAATCTATCCCTTCCGTCATGTCATTCACATATACAAGAAAAAGCACCAGACCTAGGATTCACCCTTGTGGAATCCCACTCGACACATGCACACACTATGACACCTCGTTACGTATTGCAGTGGATCAGGGAATACCTGTCAAGTATTCCCTGATCCAATGCGGTACTTTCTCTGCTATTCCTACCTGCTCCTCTAACTTTTCAACCAGTCTCTTGTGTGGTACTGTGTCGAAAGCCTTCTTACAGTCCAAGAAAATGCAGTTTACCCATCCCTCTCTCTCTCCTGCCTTACTACTCTTACCTTCTCGCAGAACAACTCCAGTAGGTTTGTGGCGCAGGATTTCCTTTCCCTGAAGCCGTGCTGGTTGTCGTGTATGAGCCCATTCCTTTCTAGGTGCTCCAACCCACTTCTGATAATCTTCTCATTAAGTTTACATAATATACATGTCAGTGACACTGATCTATAGTTCAGCGCTGCCTGTCTGTCTCCGTTTGCTGTCTTCCACACCTTAGGCAGTTGCCCTGCTTTGATAGATTTATTGAAGATTCTTGTTAGTGGTACACTCAGTGCATCTGTTCCCTTTCTCAGGCCCAATGAGAGATATTATCCGGGCCCACCGCCTTCGAGGTGTCTAGTTCCCCTAGCAGTTTCTTCGCCTCCTCATCGGTTGTGTGCAGTGTGTCCAACACTTGTGGGTGCACCCTACCACTTCGGTTTGCTGGAAGCCTTTCTGTCTCCACTGTGAATACCTCCCTGAATCGTGAGCTAAACTCCTCACATACTTCCTGGTCTTTCTCTCTGAACTCCCCTCCTTCCTTCCTTCCTCAGCCTGATTATCTGGTCCTTGACTGTAGTTTTCCCCCTGATGTGGCTGTACAACAGTTTTGGGTCAGATCTGGCTTTTGATGCTATGTCATTCTCGTATTGACGCTGGGTCCCTCTCCTTATCCATGCATATTCATTTCTGGCTCCGGCTCAACTCCCTGTTTTCCTAAGTCTTTTGGCTTCTATACTTTTTCCATACTCTAGCACACTTGGCTTTGGCCTCTCCACATCTCCGGGTAAATTATGGGGTCACTCTGTGTGTGTGTGTGTATGTGTGTGTGTGTTGTTTTCTTTCTCTTATATTTATGTAATTAAAATGGTAAGTAATTCCGCTGTCAGACAACGAGTTCTATTTTTTATTGGCAGTGTGGCTAATTATCATTATAAATAACCTTAATATAATTTATTGTCTCACGTCGTCTCACTACAAACTCACTGATAATGTCTTCACTTGTAATTAGAGAGATCAATCAAAGAGACCAGTGAGATAGAGCGATAAGAGAGACCAATCGGAGATGTCAAGTCAGTGAGCCCAGTCAGCGAGACGAGTCAGAGAGAGACAGAGACAATCAGAGAGACAGTCAGAGAAACCAGTCAGTAGACAACAAACTTGTTCATTTTGGTCGTTCATCTTGAAGCAAGTTTGTTTGCTTCTGCTGCCACTGTTGTTTATCTTGTGTTTTTCTCTCCCTCTGATTCTCTGTTTCACCCTCGGGTTTCACTCACCTTTTTCTTCCTCTATCTCTCTCTCTCTCTCTGATAGCCCGTCTCCCGCATTCGCTCCTCTCTCACTTCTTCTGCCTATCCTCCCTGTCTCTCCATTCTCTTGTTCTTCTTCAATCTCCGTTTTATTCCTGCCTCTCCATCACCCCCTTTTTTTCCATTCTCCTCCGTTTTCTTGTCTCTACATCCTCAATCTCCTTCCCTCATCCTTGTTTCTACATCCTCAACCCTCCCTCCCTCTCTCTTTCTCTCTCCCTTCCCTAAAAAAAAAAAAAAAGAGTCGAACACACACTGAGGGAAGAATATAAACAGGACTACTAGTTGTGTTAGAAAATTAAGTGAGTCGAGTTTTGTGCTGGGCAATGTGGCGCAATGGAAGGTAAATACTATATTTACATTGAAAAAAAATGTATATATACTTTCAGCAGGTTAGAGTATAAAAAAAAAACAAGAGAGAGGGAGAAGAAAGAGGAAGGGTAATGAGAGGTGAAGGAGTATGGGAGAGGATGGGGATGATGGAAGGAATGTGTGGAGAGGGTTGGGAAAGGCGAAGAGGAGAGGGGAGAAGGGTGAAGGATATGGGGAGAGGATAGGGAAATGGGAAGGGATGTGGGAGAGGGTATGTAGGGCGAATACGGACATCGGCAAGGCAAGCCAATATTTGCTCACTGTTTCTCTTAGCTGTGAGCGAAATGTTATCTAACAAAGTCTTGCTTTGTTATCAGCGCCTTTGGATCAGCAAGGCTGCCGGCACCTTTCTGTCGTACAAGAATGGTATACAATACCGACAATATGAAATTAAGACACATGTGCAACATCTGGGTATCTTTATTGTAGACGTTTCGCCATCCAGTGGCTTTATCAATACAAAATTCTAGGACATAATTTGGAGAGAGTAGAACTATATACAAAAGATGAGGTAATCAGTCCCTCGGCCTACTTCCACTGGGGTATCCCGCCTACCAGTGACTATGCCCTCGTCTGCTGCCCGTCCCTATCAGCTGACGCCTATTTAAGTTCAAGGCTCCTAACCTGGTCTTCAGAATCTCCACACCAACGGTGCTGAACACACCAACTCCAAGGTCGAGGGACTGATTACCTCATTTTTTGTATATAGTTCTACTCTCTTCAAATTGTGTCCTAGAATTTTGTATTGATAAAGCCACTGGAGGGCGAAACGTCTACTATAAAGATACCCAGATGTTGCACATGTGTCCTGAATGACACATAGACGATTTTACGTAAGTCAGCAGTGTACTGCTGCTTTATTTCGCATGATAATTACAGTTGATGACTGAGACTAAAATTGGAGAGAGCAGAAGCAGTGAAGAGGTAAAAAAAATAATGTGATCAGTAAATCCCCCAAGAAGTAGTTCTGAGGTGGTCAGTCCCTCAGGCTTGAGAAGCATCTAGCTCCATGGTCTCCATCAATGAGTATAGCTGAAGCAGGAGACTTGCGCTTTTTTATACTGGAAAAAGAAATGAGGTGTGGAATGGAGATTGGAGGAGGGAGGTCATAGGAGGCGGAGTCCACTATAACACTGGCCAATGTTTAACAGGTTTCTCTCCAGTTATCAACTTGCCGGAACTGTATACCATTATTATAGTGACAGTTATCAGTGCTGCAACAAATGATAACTCTTCCCCCCTGACATATTCCATCGCAGTTAGTGTATTGGAACAAATGCTGGTTGTGTTTCTTATATTTACCATCACCGAATGCTATGTGTGTCTGATATATTTCATCAGTGTTGGAACAAATGCATTTTCCTGATATATTCTATCCCAGTTAGTGTTGTTTCCTTGTTATATGTCAGTATACAGGATGAGGAGTTCAGTTTACTTCCTCTCGATCCTTCCCCAGGATGCCACCCACAAGGAACAGGGCCTGACAGGAGACTTACACATACAATTATGTCGTGCTGAATAACCAGAACCGGCGAGTTTGGCCTATTCGCAAGGGTGTTTTCTGCCGAATAACCGGAGTTAAGTTAGGTTAGGTTCGTCAGGAAACAGGACAAGTGTTTCCTAACGCGGGTGTTAGTCAAATGATGACACGCCGTTGGAGCTTTTGGTCATCTGACCGAGGCCTTCCGCTGGCTTACCGGTCCACCCCTTTAAAAATTATGGTCATAGTTATAACCATTTTTGTGTGACTATAACCGGAGTGAAAATTAGTTTTTGCCATAAAACTACGAAAATCGATCTGCACAATAGAAAAATATATTTACTATAAGTAACATTAAATAACTTTAACATGACCTTATATATACATATGTCGTGCCGAATAGGTAAAACTTGTTATTTTGGCTTAATTAGCAAAGCTCTTCTTGCCGAATAAGGCAAGCGAAAATTTGTGTATGCAATAATTTACAGAAATCATTCTGAACCTAACGAAAAATACATATTTCATTGTGTTTGTTTATTAAATTATTGTAAACTAAAATATATTTAGTTGGATTAGGCTAAATTAAATTGCGCTTGTTATAATAAGGTTAGGTATGTTTTCTAAGGTTCTTTTGGTACAAAATTATTATTTTTTACATTAACATAAATGCAAAAATATATATCTTTAAACGTATAAGAGAAAATTTGAGAAAGGATTTAATTTTAAACGAGTTCTTGCTAATTGACCAGTTTTATCTATTCGGCACGACATATATATATATATATATATATATATATATATATATATATATATATATATAAGGTAGAGTGACCCGAAAGAAAGAAACCGTTCACTATCACTGTCTTGCCAGAGGCATCCAACATTACATCTCAAATGCCCCTGAAAACTGCAACATCACCGCACCTCCTTCACAGTGCAGGCACAGTACTTCCCAAGTCCAAGAAGCAAGTCCGGCTAATTGATTTCCATGAATCCCCTCATAAATGTTTCCTTACTCAGACTCCAACAGCAAGTCAGATCATAAAAACCACTTGCCTCCTCTCACTCCTATCTAACATGTTCTCGCAAGCCTGTTGGATTTCCAAGCCTCTCGAACACAAAGTCTCCTTTACCTCCTCCCTCCAACCTTTCCTAGGACGATCCCAACTCCCTTTTCCCTCCACTACAGATTCATACTTCCTCCACGTCATCCTATTTTGCCCCATGCTCTCTAAATGTCCAACCCACCTCAACATCCTCTCCTCTGCCCTCAGCACCTTCTTCCACTCTCCAAACTACGAATTCTCTGCATAATATTCACACCACACATTCCCTTCAGACACGACATCTTCATTGCTTTCAGTCTCCCCCTCGCACCCCTGTAAGAGTGTTGGTACCACAAAGCTCTTTATATATATATATATATATATATATATATATATATATATATATATATATATATATATATATATATATATATATATATATATATATATATATATATATATATAGTATGTGGTTGTATTGTTGTGTGTGTGTGTGTGTGTGTGTGTGTGTGTGTGTGTGTGTGTGTGTCGTGCAGAATAGGTAAAGCTTACGATTTTGGCTTAAATAGCAACTCTCTTCTTGCCGAATAAGGCAAGCGAAAATATTTGTATGCAATAGTTTTGCAAAAATCATTCTGAACCTAACGAAAAAAATATATTTCATTGTGTTTGTTTATTATTAATTTATTGTAAACTTATCTAAAATATATTTAGTTATATTAGGCTAAATTAAATTGCACTTGTTATAATAAGGTTAGGTAAGTTTTCTAAGGTGCTTTCGGTTCAAAATTATTAATTTTTACTTTAACATAAATGAAAAACTACATATCTTTAAACGTAAAAGAGAAATTTTTAGAAAGAACTTAATTTTAAATGAGTTCTTGCTAATTGACCAGTTTTACCTATTCGGTACGACATTATATATATATATATATATATATATATATATAATGTTGAAAATAAGAAAAAGTTTTGGAATGAGATTAATAAGTTGAGGAAGCCTAGAGAACAAATGGATTTGACAGTTAAAAATAGGAGAGGAGAGTTATTAAATGGAGAGTTAGAGGTATCGGGAAGATGGAGAGAATATTTGAGGATTTGTTAAATGTTGATGAAGACAGGAAGCTGTGATTTCGTGTAGGGCAGGAGGAATAACATCTTGTAGGAGTGTGGAAGAGCCAGTTGTGGGTGTAGGGAAGTTCGTGAGGCAGTGGGTAGAATGAAAGGGGTAAGGCAGCTGGGATTGATGGGATAAAGATAGAAATGTTAAAAGCAGGTGGGGATATAATTTTGGAGTGGTTGGTGCTATTATTTAATAAATGTATGGAAGAGGGTAAGGTACCTAGGGATTGGCAGAGAGCGTGTATTGTTCCTTTGTATAAAGGCAAAGGGGACAAAGAGAGTGCAAAATTATAGGGAATAAGTCTGTTGAGTGTACCTGGTAAAGTGTATGGTAGAGTTATTATTGAAAGAATTAAGAGTAAAACAGAAAGCAGGATAGCAGATGAACAAGGGGCTTTAGGAAAGGTAGGGGTGTGTAGACCAAGTGTTTACAGTGAAACATATAGGTGAACAGTATTTGGATAAGGGTAAAGATGTTTTTGTGGCATTTATGGATTTGGAAAAGGCGTATGATAGGGTAGATAGGGGCAATGTGGCAGATGTTGCAGGTGTATGGAATAGGAGGAAGGTTACTGAAAGCAGTGAAGAGTTTTATGAGGATAGTGAGGCTCAGGTTAGAGTGTGTAGGAGGGAAGGGGACTATTTCCCAGTAAAAGTGGGCCTTAGACAAGGATGTGTGATGTCACCGTGGTTGTTCAATATATTTATAGATGGGGTTGTAAGAGAAGTGAATGCGAGGGTCTTGGCAAGAGGTGTTGGGCTAAAAGATAAAGAAGCAAATACAAAGTGGGAGTTGTCACAGTTGCTTTTTGCTGATGACACTGTGCTTTTGGGAGATTCTAAGAGAAGCTGCAGAGGTTGGTGGATGAATTTGGTAGGGTGTGTAAAGAAGAAAATTGAAAGTGAATATAGGAAAGAGTAAGGTGATGAGGATAACAAAAGAATAGGTGACGAAGATTGGATATCAGATTGGAGGGAGAAGTATGGAGGAGGTGAATGTATTCAGATATTTGGGAGTGGACATGTCGGCGGATGGGTCTATGAAGGATGAGGTGAATCATAGAATTGATGAGGGAAAAGGGTGAGTGGAGCACTTCGGAGTCTGTGGAGACAAAGAACCTTGTCTATGGAAGTAAAGGGGAATGTAGAGAGTATAGTTATACCAACGCTCTTATATGGGTGTGAAGCATGGGTGATGAATGTTGCAACGAGGAGAAGGCTGGAGGCAGTGGAGATGTCATGTCTGAGGTCAATGTGTGGTGTGAATATAATGCAGAGAATTCGGAGTTTGGAAATTAGGAGGAGGTGCGGATTACCAAAACGATTGTCAGAGAGCTGAGGGAGGGTTGTTGAGGTGGTTTGGACATGTAGAGAGAATGGAACGAGACAGAGTGACTTCGAGAGTGTATAAATCTGTAGTGGAGGAAGGCGGGGTAGGGGTCGGCCTAGGAAAGGTTGGAGGAGGAGGGTAAGGAAGTTTTGTGTGCGAGGGCTTGGACTTCCAGCAAGCATGTGTGAGCGTATTTGATAGGGTGAATGGAGGCATATGGTTTTAATACTTGACGTGCTGTTGGAGTGTGAGCAAAGTAACATTTATGAAGGGATTCAGGGAAACCGGCAGGCCGGACTTGAGTTCTGGAGATGGGAAGTACAGTGCCGGCACTCTGAAGGAGGGTGTTAATGTTGCAGTTTTATAACTGTAGTGTAAAGCACCCTTCTGGCAAGACAGTGATGGAGTGAATGATGATGAAAGTTTTTCTTTTCGGGCCACCCTGCCTTGGTGGGAATCGGCCGATGTGTTAATAAAATAATAAAAATATATATATATATATATATATATATATATATATATATATATATATATATATATATATATATATATATATAGTTGGTGTAAATGGGAACAAAATACCAGCTATAAATAGAAGGGAGGTAAGGGAGGGATGTGAGGGAGTTTTTTTTCTTTTTTAGAAAACAGATACAGCATCAATTTTCTGTTATCCTACTCTATATAATTACAGAGTGGTAACCAAAACTATGTTTCCCTGTCATATTCCAACGCGCAGGATTGCCTGATGCAAGGTGTAGGAATCCGTCAGCCTGAGCTAGGAGACTCCGGTAGGTCTGAGGATATCGTCTAGTATTCCAGCAAGTGTTCATCAGCTACGGCAGTTTCAAAGGTTTCCTTCCAGCGCTGCTGGAGTCACTATCACTTGGTAGCTGCCATCTCTCAGGATAGCCTATCCCATACTCAGGAGAAATGGACTTTTATGAAGATATCTCCACCATCCCAGAGTGGGAGGATTAGAAGAGGGTATTGATGAGAGGGAGGGTTGATAGCGGGGAGAGATATAAGACAGAGTTGGTAGATGGGATGGGGAAGGGGTAGAGTTGGTACTAGGGAAGGGGAGAGTAAGTAGAGGGAAATATGAAGTGGGGGGAATTGATATGTCATTCGTGTATATACTTGTGTAGTATACATAGTAGTATACAGCTATTGTGCACCCGCAGGCGTTAGTGACGGTTGGAGATATGTATGTAGGGGGTCATATCTGATAGAGGTTTAAGGATTGATAAGAGGGAGTTGGTAGAGGGGAAGTTAGTAGAGGGAAAGTTAGTAGAGGGGAAGTGAAAGTGATAAAACTTTGGAAGAGAAGGAAGGAAGGAATAAAAGTAATTGGAATCACTGATCTCTCTCTCTCTCTCTCTCTCTCTCTCTCTCTCTCTCTCTCTCTCTTCTTTCTTTCTCAGATATCAGTAAGTAAATACGTCATTAATCACACACAAAAAACACAATAAGCAAAAAATATACCTATGTAAATAAGAGCGATAAAACGCACTATTAAAGGTAAGAGTTACACCTAAGATGCCGCTTCATAAACACAGTAACCTGAGCTGTGAGTGTGAGGTGATTGCTGCTGAGGCAGGAGGACTCTTCCCACCTGTTTATTATTCTTGCATTAACCCTCCTCGTTGGCACTCTCCTCGTTGGCACTCTATCAACGGGTCATTGTGTCTTGTGTACCCAGGACTCTGTGTGATCCGGGTCGTCGACGTCTGCCGGGGGAGAGGAAGTAATTGGTTTTCCTCTCGCTAGCACCGATACTCACTTGCCTGTTCTCGCCTCCATGGAGAGGTTATTTAGAAGACCTCTCATTTTACTACTCTTCCTCAACCCCGTCTTATTATCCTTCTCCAAGGCCTCACCCTCCTTTTTCACGGTGACCTCCAGTTGACCCTTTCCCACACCTAATCATTGCGAATTGTGTATTTGTCTAATTTATTTTATAGTTACGTAAATCATTTGCTTATATGAAGCTCCTTAGCAGTTTGTTCTGCTTATCTAATAATCATTTGCCAGTCTTTCTATGTATTCTTTCAAAACCATAAATTTGGAATAAATTGTTGCGAGTGTTGTTTTGATTAGATATATTCATTGCTCTATTTATTCCTTTTTATTTATTTTTACCTTCCCTCTGTATACTTCAGTAATATCCTTCAGCACTGTTTCAGCAACAGTTATTATTGAGCCACATTTCTGAAAGTAGGTAAACTTACTTATATTAATATTTATGTTTTCATCTAAGTTATGTACATCGTATACGCCAAAATGCTCGACAATAACGCCAGAAAACGTACCATTTGTTAATGGTCACTATTTTCAGTTTTCCCCCATTTATGAAAAATTCTGTTGCCAGTCGGTCAGTCATGCTACTAAGTGTCGCAACTAGACTCACGAAATCGTAATGACACGATTGCAAACAAACCATACCACGCTTACGCGACGGTCTGGAGTTTTGAGACTCTGTGACCGCGGGTTCGAACCCCACCCGTGGTATGGTTTGTCGCAACTATTTCGTATCAGCAACTTGTATGGAACTCTGTTAAAGAATAATAATAATAATAATAACGACAAGGATAGCACCCATGGTGTGGAGGTCACTGACTCAGTATCGCACAGCTGAGGGTGATTCACATGTAAAGAGATGAGTAGTAGATGTAGAACACTGTGCAATTAGAAAAAAGTAGCGAATTAGTACTAGAATACAATAATTAAAGTCAATGCAACCGGACAAACTATTAAAATGATAAAGTTAGCATCTACATTAAGAACATCGCTTTCAGAGACGAGGGATGTATACAGTAAACATAGCAGTTCGTGGGGGACAAAACGTGTTAAAGTTAAACCCAGCGTGTTAGAGCACCTTGGCAATATGCATCGTATCCAGAGTCTCCCATAAGCAACATCAGCGGGGTGAGGACGTCCAGAAGCAGAAATGTGGCGTGATAAAAGACAGCTTAGTGGTCGCCTAACGCTCATGCAAGTGTTATAAAGATCGGGAAATACTCAGAGAAAGGTGACTGTCGGAAAAACGAAAGGTTTTGAACTGCTGAACATACAGAGGAGTCCGGAAGTTCCTTGTCTGAAATAAGTGAAAGAGTAGAGTCTAAGGAGAAGATTATTTGTTTGTGTCTACTTAAGATGGGACGATGACAATCCTGAACGTAAAATACAAAAGGATGTAAACACTCAAAAGAAGGATAATTTTCAATGCTCTTTGAGAGTCAGGAGCGGCACTAAACGAGATCTGGAAGCATTAGTGTACACATTAAGTGTGACTGGAAGATGTCAAGAAAGATTAAGCATAATTCTAAGGAAGACACATTAACAGAATGTTTATCACAAGCACTTAACCTGAATGGGTCATTCAGCACAAGGACAATCGGAGGTTTTGCAACTCATAATGTAGAGACAAAGGCTAACTGTACCTATCTAACTAGCCGAAATCACAGGCTTTGGGAAGGAAAGAAATAAAAAAGACTGACATGAACCTCAGGAATTTCTCATGATGGAAGCAAGAAATATGAGCAGAAAAAGCAGAAAATAAGAAGGAAAAACAACAACTTTGAAATGTAGAAGTGGTATGCATGACGTGGAGTCTTAATTTCTCGTCAATGCCAAACTTGTCTCTTGCCTAAGGTTGATCCAGAGTATTTC